>PVKU01006953.1:0-95051 GCA_004027475.1 Anoura caudifer
TGTTTATAAAACACTTTGCTAATCCAAACCAAGACAAATACATTGCTTTCATGTGTGGAACAGGTGAACGCCTTTCCATTTGGCTATCTTTAAATAGGGCTTCTGCCAGCCTGATTTACATGGGAATACAATGAAAGCAAGTGAAGGTAGAATCTTCAACAGAAGCCTGCGGGTTTAGGGCTGTTGGTTTCTGACTTGGTTGCTATTTAATTGTATTTAAATTTTGTTTTCAAAATTGTGATCACTGGAGGAATAGCTACCCTACCTAGACAATGAGATAAGTTTAAGGATTACAGAAAAGCAGATGCAGAAGTTTGCTCAAGGAGGAATTGTGAATCCTCTCCAGTGCATAGGAAAGCATTTGATTAAGACTTGACCTCAAGGTCCATTCCTTGCAACATCTCCAGTGCCTGATCATAGAACTGAGTGGTTTCAGTAAAAAGGTAAGGAGGACTATCAGAGAAACATATAGAGAAGCAAGTGACAGTGAGTGAAAACAGTCTAAACTACTCTCAATTAATTCAAAAGAGACAAACAAAGGAGATGAAGTAGTGGCTTGAAGATGATCTAAGCCTGAGAAAAGGTGGTTTAAAAACTGTACTGGGCTAGGTCAGGCTGTGCAGTAATGATACAACCTCAAGTTCTCAGAGGCACAGCACCACAAGGATGTGTCTGGTTCACACTACATGTTCATCATCTTGGCCTTTGGGACTCAGGCTGATGTTGCAACAACCTTCTCAAACATTTGTAACCATGTATCAAAGACAAAGATAAGAGCTCTGGCAATAAATTGCCCATCAGGGATTGTCTTATGTGGTTACCATAACTAATCAGTCACCTGGCCCCACCAAACCACCCATGGCCCCAGAGTTCATTCCTATCACTTAACTCGAGGGTGCAGAGCTGGAAATATTTAACAGCAGCTCTAAAAATTATTGCAAGGAAGTTGGAGAGAAAAGAGAGAACAGATAGAATATAGAAATCACAAAGGTGAGAGCAATTTTTGTTAGAGTAAACTACAAGAACCAAGGGAAGACTGGATTTAGTGCCAAACTATCTTCCTCTGACGGGAGGGAAGCAATTCAGTAAAGAAGTGAGTTAGAAGGTGGAATGGTCATAAGTTGAGAATATCTTTTCTTAAAACTCACAGCATTTCCCAGGAAAGAGGAAGAAGGTTTTGACTTAGAGGGAGTAGACAATAACTTGATTAAAAATTCTGGTAAAAGTCTGAAAAAGCGATCTGGCAGGTGAGCACAGCAGTTTTGCGCTGTTGGGGTGAAAGCAACTAAGGCGTGTTAAACAGGACCCACTGCTGGGCCCCCAGCTGAGGTGTATGGGCTGCACAGTTTTTGGATAAGGGGCCCAGGAGCAGAAGCAAAGAAAAAAGCAAGTTATATTCATTCAAACCTCAAGACTGATGTAAGGCGGTTTAAAAAGCTCAAGTATAAAAATTTGATGGTTGCCTTAAAATTACAAAAATTTGATGAAAATGCCTTAAAATGACAAACCATAGTGGCCAGATTTTTTTAGAAAATAAAGAAAAGTATGGTAGATGCTTAGAAACTGGGCCAACAGAGAAAGATCCTGGGACTAAAGGTTTGAATCAGATCAACGATAAAGAAAGGTGTACCGTAAGTAAGGAGACCAAGATTAAAATGACAGAAACTCATGATTCTTTTCCATGTATTAAATTATTCAGAATAGTATAGTTTACTGCTCTAACAAACAGTTCGGAAATTTTGTGGCTTAAAGCAATAGGCATTTATGTGTCTTACACACAATGGCTGATGGTATTCCTGGTAAGGCAGCTCTCCTGGGCAGCTTTCTCCAAGCGGTGAACTAAAGGGAGCCAGGATCCTTCCTTCATGCAGCTTTACCAGTTCAAAATTCTTCACTTCGAAACCCGAAGGCAGGGTAGAGCGTGGGAGATCATAGGGAGGATTAGGGCAGTAGGTCTACCTAACTTCTATCTATAATCCTTGAGCCAAAACTATTTATCTTCAACTAAAAGCAAACATACTTAGAAATCCAGTTTTCTTATGTTTTAAGAAGAAAAAATATAATGGTCCTGTAAAATGACAACATTTTTCTATTCCATGTCCTCCCTTCTGGTTACAAATCCTGTAACTGCCTGTTCTACATGTAGAAAATACTATCTTCCCTCCAAAAGACAGCCAAGGTCCTCCCTAGTCACCACAACCAACTAAAGTACAGTCTTGTTCTCATACAACTGCCTACATCAAGTCTATATATAACTCTCCTTGGTACAGTGGCCTAGAAATTTCAAAAATGGGTTAGCTGCCCCTCCTTTCCCCAGTTTCATACATACATGTACACTCAATATACAATGGTGGAATGGGGACAGATCCACTACAATTTCTTTTGGAATACTGAGATTGGAATACACATTACAGTTATTAGCCCTTAGTAGTTAGGAGCTCCCACTGAGAAGATATCAAGAATACCCACTGTCCTGAGGCCAAGGATGTCCTTCAATAAGGCTTTGATTCTGCTCATTGGAAAGAACCTGTTGGCTCACTGAACTAGGTTTCTTCTTATCCATTATTTTCCTTGGTCACAGATGATATGTGTGTTGATTGACATTGTCATCCCAGAGCCATGAAATTTTCAAAGCCTGCAACTCACAGAAAGTTGCAGGCCCAGGGATTTTTAAACTTGAAGAATCACAGGCCTTATTAAGGGCATCATACTTTTTTTCACTATGATTCATTCATATTTAGTTGGCTTCTGATCTATATGCTCTTGGTCTTTGTCATGTGCTGCTGGAAACCGCACTCAAAGTATTTTCTTAGACTACCAGTCTTGATCTGTTTTCTTCCTACTTTCATTCTCTCTCTTCGAAATTAATAGCAACTACCTTTAAAACATTTGGAACACTAATCAGAAAGACCACACTCAACCTGATATTCTCCCTGAGTCACTTTTACTTTACTCAAATGTCATGGTTTACCTGGCTTTTGTTTCGCAAAGCCTTCCAAAACTTTTTTTTTTTAATATTTAGGGCATGGAACATGTTGATTTCTCCAACTCTGTGAAACTCCACAGGTCTGTACCCTCTCTGTCCTTTTATATTTGCTTGTAAACTAGCTACTTCTTTCCGAAACTCAACTCTTACCTTTTTCAACTAGCCAAATTTGTCCAGCAGTAATCAATATGCACTATCATGTTTCTTTCTTACATAGAGTTAACAGATCTGTATCCTTACAATCTGCCTCCCACATTATTGCAGGCAATTACTTTGCTAATACATTTTCAACTGTTAAATAGATTACAACTTGCCTAGGATTTGATATCAGTGTTCTTGTTGTTGTAAAAGACAAACTACTTCAAAGTAACAACTTCTGTATTTCTCACCAAAATTAATACCTCTTCAAAATCTCAGGGACCTGTCATGTGTGTGCATACACATATATGCACACACATGAATGTGCATATATGCATGTGCACACATATGTATGTGTGTACATGCGTGCACATATATACATACTCACGGAGATTTTTTTTTTTTTTTAACGAGCACAAAGGTTTCGTATTGCTGACTCCCCTGAATGGCTCTCCTTTGGTTTCAGGGATCTGTTTTCTTCCATCATTTCCTACCCACACCCATTAGGTCATCAAACTCCTGAGCTGGATCCTTTCCAGTGGTCAGCCCATGGGCAGAGAAAAGGATGCATGGAGAAATGAGTGGAGGTTTTAGAGACAGAACTGGAAGTAATATGCATCACTACTAACCACCTTGTATTGACTAGAAATATTTGTAAGATTCACCTGGATAAAGAGGTCTGGGGAAATATGGCCTTTATTTGGGCTCAGAAAGAAAAATAAAATAATACATTAACATATGGCATTGCCTTTGAGATTAGATAGATAGATAGATAGGCAGACAGGTTGATTTGGTTATAAATCATTTAAAAGTCCCTTAGTTCTTGCCTCAAAATAGCATAAAATCCTATTTTTATCTATTTCTGGCTAATTTTACTTCAAAGCTAATTTTTAATAATTACCTTAAATTAGTGTGAGTTGTCTTTTGTATAGAAAAATTAAAAAGAAAAAAGAACATAAGCATGTTTTCCTTAATTTATATAGTTTTTATTATATAATTCAAACAGCAATTAAAGTATGAAATAAGCAAAATAGAAGATGACATGACAACTTGAAAAAATGAAAGCACTTCATTTCAAGAACTTGTCCACTTTGAATTTACTTTTTATCTGCACATTTTGCTCTGTCTTGATATTCAGTGAACTCATTTGTCCCATCTTCTTTCACAGTTTAATTCCTGCTTCTGATGCTGATCTTATGAAAACTAATTAGTACATCTTCATATCATCAGCAGCTAATTTCCGAAACCTTGGATACAAATTGCTTTCCCTGTGCCCTGGGAATGGCATCGTGTTTTTATTCATATACATACTAGCGATGAGTTAGAAGCTTCAAGAATCCTGGATGATTTTGCTGGTTTTATGGAATGAAAAAGACAGACTCTACTGTCTGAACACCTTTGCTTTATAGAAAGTGTGGGTGTGGGAGGGCACAGATCATTTGCATTTCTAAAGGCTTTGTATTAAGCACCTTTGCTGTACTTGCAAATATATTAGAATGTGCTTGGCAAGCTCCAGAAAGTGTAGAATTAATGTGGAATGATGTAAAAGCAGAACACACTTAATTATTCCAAAATTTTATTCTCCTCCATTCTACTATAAAATCTTTCATGCTTGAATCTCTTCTTTCAAGAAATACCTAACGCCTCTTTTCACAGATTTGCCTGATTTGGTCTGGCCCATCCAGGATAATTTTGATGAACTCAAGGCCCCTCTGGTTTGGGACCTTAGCAGGGTTTAGAATAGATGAGATTATAGAGTTAAGGCTGGATAAAGAATAAAGTAAAAGCAGAATAAGATGAATAGATGTGGGGGGGGAAGCGAACATGGCAAGGATTATAAGTATTGTAGATTAAAGGGCAAGATAAATAGTGTCTTTTTGACATAATTAAAGTTTACTTAGGAGAGGAGGAGGAAGACACGACAGGCAGTTTTTGTGGCAAACAATTAATGACGCTGGGTATAAAGCAGTGAACTAAGTAGAATAAATTCCCTGTATACCATAGAGCTTACATTATAAGTAAAACATGGGGTGTCAAAAGGTAAAGATGATCAAGAAAGCAGGATAGAAAAAGCTAGAATTTTTTTGCTTATACTCATTTTCGATGGAGGGGGATATTACAATATCAAAGATGGTAGTTAGGAAGACCTCTTGGAGCAGGTGATATTGCAATGGATGATTTGAAGAAGATGAACTAACAGGCCGTGAAGACAGAGTTTGGTCAGGCTACAGATCACTGTCAAGATTTTCAGTAACATAATTTCAACTTACTGTAAAAGGATCCATCAGACTGTTGTTGAGAATTAGTTGAAGGGTACTAAAGGTGTATTTACTTAGACCAGCTAGAAGGCTTTCACATTAATCCAGAGAAGAAACAATGAGAAATACTCTTGAAAGGATTTGCTATAAGGGGAAATAGAAAAATGGGTTCCAGCAGTGGCTGGAAAGTGATAGGGGTCAACTGAAACAGTTTTTTTTAACTGGGAAAAGTACCATCATATTTGTACAAGTATGGAACTGACACAGTAACAAGAGAGAGGAGAGAAGAGGAAAGAAATATACTCAAGTGTTGTAAAGTCTACTATTATTAGTAGGCAAGAAAAGACAGGATTTAGAAGATAAATTAAAGGTTTGACTTTAGATAAGAACATAAATAATGGATCATAATAATAACAGTAAAAAGAATAATAATAGCTGAGCACATGGGTATTATTACCTGTAAGCAGGTATATTTGGAGTAAGAAACTATAGAAAGCACTCTTTGGAAGATCATTTTGTAGTCAGAGTTTTCTCGAGGTGCCCACTACCTCACTCGTTAAGGGAGTGCCCCCATGAGAAAGCTGTTGAGAGTTGAGAGAGGGAAGACAGAGAAGAGGCAGCCAAGCAAATATGCAACGCTGGCACGTTCCCTAGAGTAGCGTCTCGATGATCCCACGGGGAAATATTAAAGGGTAAACTTTATTTTCAAAATTTTTATGATGAAAGCATAACATGTCTGCTGTTCATGCTGCTTCTTTTATTTCTACTCTTTCTGTTCCTCTTGCCAAGCAAGGTCACATGGAATGTTTATTTCTTTCAGCAGTGTTAGCGAAATCAGGAGTGCAGCACTTGGTGGCTCTGTGGATGTCCGGTAGCAGGCAATCCACTCGGTGGTCGTGGGTTGTGACAGGAGACATGGGACTGATGGGACTGACCTAACACAAGTGATGACAGCTTCCTGGTCACGAAGAAGCAACAGCCAGCAGTGCTTCATCCCTCGTGCTTCGGAACCTTGAGCATCACTTGTGAAAGCTCAACCTAGATCCCCCATCTTCAGCCCACCCAATGGTCCTGTAAACCTTTTAATCACTTGTAACACCTCTGTCATCTTCACTGAAGTGCATTCAGTTCTCTAACAGGTACACATATATGTATTATATTTTGCTCCAGTCATGTTATATTTTTTGCTGTTAAAATATTTTAGGTTGGCCCTGGCTGGTGTGGTTCAGTGGACTGAGGGCCAGTCTGTGAACTGAAGGGCCGCTGGTGTGGTTCCCTGTCAGTGCACATGCCTGGGTTGTGGGCCAGGTCCCTGGTTGGGGGCATGTGAGAGGCAACTGATTCAATCACACTGATGCTTCTCTCTCTCTCTTTCTCCCTCCTTTCTCTTCCTCCCTCCCCGCTCTGAAAATAAATAAATAAAATCTTAAAAAAATATATTTTAGGTTGGATGGGAAATTGTATCATCAACAAAAATCAAATTCCCTAGATTCTTCTGAATATTTTTGTTAAAAAAAATCTACATCACATCACTTATGTACCATTATGCCAAAATGTTCCACTTGAATCCAATTATACAGAAACAATCAGAAGAATTCAAATCAAGAGAAATGCAGCAAAATAATAAAAAATGTCCTATATTCCACACAAAAATGTCAGTTTCATGAAATATTTAGAACAAGAAAAGCCTGAGGAAATCTGGACCAAAGAGGCCAATGCAACATGACCACAAAGAAAGTCTGATGCTGATTGAATTCCAAATCTCTCAAAATATAGTGAAATAGCACAGCTCTAAAGAAGTTTACTGAGACACATGCAGAAATGGAATACGGACCCTGTATTATATCTGAGTATTGTATCAGTATTCAATTTCTGAAATATAATGACTATATTATGCTTATGTTTTATCTTTAGAAAATGTATGCCAAAGTAGTTATTAATGAAGCATCTTGTTGTATATAACTAACCTTCAAATAAATACACATAAACACATACACAAGATACACACTGAGAGTTCAAATGAGAAGGAAACTGTTAAAAACTCATGGACATAGGGAAAGAGTGTACACAGTCCTTGTGCCATTCATTATAACTTTTCTGAAGTATTAAATTTTTTTCAAAATGAAACAACAAGGAACAAAGGAAATGTAAAAAGAAGGCAGCTCAGCAAAATTAATGTTATTCTAATCATATTGTTGTTTGTAAAATAAAAATATAGAAAAATCACAATAATCAATCTCTATGTCCACCAGGAAATACAGCATGTCACCTCATGTTTTATTCAGTCACATCTCAAAAGCCCTGGATATTTGATTCTAAATTATGAACCCGACTGGTAAAAGTTATCGTAAAAAATTAATAATTAAAAAATTACTTAATGTGAGCTAGACAATTAAAAATTCACTTGGCATAACTTTACCAATCAAGCATGATTCCTGGTCATTTATGTGAGAAATGAGAGAGAACTGTTGAGAAATTATATTTAAAATGTGTCTATACCTGAAATCTGGGTTTGAGTGAACAACTTTTAAATAAAGGTAAACTACTGATATTGTTACTCACGTATTTATATTAGCAGATAAATGATTATTGAACAAATATTTTAGTACATAATAAACGTTAATATTCTTCCCATTTTCATAGATAAACGGTAATAGAAAATTCTACTTGTTCTCATTGTTTTTATTTTTTAAATATTTTTGTTGTTTATGCTGTTATAGTTGTCCCACTTTTTCCCCTTTGACCCCTCTCCACCGAGCCCGCCCCCACTTCCATAATCAGTCCCCTCACCACTGTCCATGTCCGTGAGTCCTTCATATATGTTCTTTGACTAATATTTGTTCCCATTTTAGTGCACTAAAATTCTGTCCTAAATTTCCCTGAATTTGAATTTTTTTTTGTTTTAAACAAGTATATGCATTTTAAAATCAATGTAAATAAAATAGTAGACTTTACAAAAAAATCTATAATAGGAGGCACTGGGTGCTTATGTGTGATAGTTTCCTTAATTTGCTTAAAAACCAAAAATGATACTAGCTCATTTGCACTAAAAAGTCACTTGTATTTTTTTTCTTAAATTAGGAACAAAATAAGTTTGAAGTCCTTATGGAAATCTTAAGTCTATGAAAAAACTAGAGCTATTTCTATGGAAACAATTTTAGCTTCAGGAAAAATTATAATCCTCTTTTGTGTAGAAAGATTTGGATTGTTGCAATCAAACAACTGTCAGGTCACCTATATAGTTGATTTTCTGAAGTTAACAATTCTGAAAATGTCAAAGTTATTATTTAAAATTATTTTATACTTCTACTTTCTCAAACTTTTTATACTTCTATCCTTCTTTCATCATTATTCTTTTAACAGTGAGCAATTCTACAGCACTTTCATTTTGAAAGAACTGAAACTTATCGTGTAAAATTAACATTTTTGCCCACATTTCTCCTCCAGTTTACCTCTGTTATTTGTTTTGAATTGTTTGAAGAAATAACAGAACTTTCTCCTCATTTAAAATCGGTAAATTTTTGATAAGCTCCAGAATATTGGATGTTGCAGCTGTTCAAATAAGAGCAGAAAAAACGTATCCTCAAAGCTACTGCATTGGTTTGCTTTGTGAAAGAAATTAACCAGTACATACCAAGTTCACACTTTTATTTTGGATTGAATTATTTATGGAAATAACTATATTGAGCTTTTTTTGTTTGTTTTGACTGCATCACTTTTTGAAGTAATAAAACAGAAATCCTCACACGTGATCATTAAATTGCATTCTGCTTCTGATAGGATAGATATTCTTTTCTATTTATTGCCCAATGAGGAAAAAATTAACACATATGCAGAATCTGTTTCAAAGGTTTCTGGTAATTTACGGTGAAGCTTTAATAAAACAAATACTAGGATCCATATTTCACAGCAACAAGGAGACTGCCACAGGATATGATAAAGTATCACAGTCATTAGCTCAAACATCTAAATCACTATAATATTCCTGTGTCCATCCTCAATAACGACTTATGTCCTAAAATAACTGAACACATTAGAAACTCAAGAAAATCCATTTTTCTTATCTCTGAAGAGTTTCCGTAGACTACCAAAATATTCTCATTATTTTTTTATCATGGCTAACAGAGTGATAAGGATAAAACAAACTTAAAATATTGTTAAGGACAAAATATAAGGCAAAATCAGAAATAGAAATAAGTTAAAACAATGAAAAGTGTAGGGAAGTAAAAGAGTAGATGTGAAATAAATGCTTGGTTTAAAAATGATAATTTAACAGTCAGTGATACAGAAATAAAGCCACTGACAGGAAGAGCCTATTAGTGCAACTATATTAAATCAAAACAGCAATAGCTAAACTAAACAAATGAGGTGGTAAAGGCAGAGACCAAGCAAATAAAGACCGTAAGTTAAAGAAGAACCTGTTCATCGTGTAGTTGCAAGTGTGGTTAAAATAAAAATACTTTCTGTAATATCGTCTTAGTAATTATTTACCATGTGAACCAGCTATTAAAATTGCTACTCGATTCCCTTTCATATTGTAAAACACAAATACAGGGAGATGCCTTTCTTAATTGTTCTGTTCTCCATTGCTGTTAGAATAAGGCCACATGTCATTAGCAACACCAACTGTGGTCTTGAATCACCTTGCCTCAAGTCTCCAGTCTCCGCATCATCCAGGCCCCTTGTTTTCTGTGCTCTAACAATCCTTTAACTTCTCCTCCTGAACTCGGCCGTGTTTTGGTTGCCAGGGAGCTTGGCCACGCATTACCTCTGCCTGGCATTTCCTCTGCTCCTCTCCTCACATTCCCTAATTAAATCCAAATTGTCTTTACATGTCAGTGTAATAATCTTTTTCTGAAGGTAATATTGTTTGATCCTCAAGTAGTCAAAGCATTGCATTTAAACATTCTCATAACAAACTAAATTTCCCTCATTACTCATTAATTGCAATTTTATATGTGATTGGGTGAATCTCTTAGAGCCTAAGAACTGAAGATTCTCTAAGGAAGTAGCATGACCAGGACAAGAACCACATCTGGTTTGCTTACCATTGTTTCCTTAATGTCTAGTCCAGTGAGTCGCCAGCCCTTGAATTTATGCTGAATGAATGCCTCCTCCATCTGTGTCTGGAAGATTTTGCTAAAAACAAACAGAACCTGATCACTATGTTTGTATTTCCTTCCAAACATGCTTTTACTTTCTATTTAATTGTATACAAAATTTTTCACTTACTCTTTTTATATTATAGACATAATAATGCAAATGGGCCCTGTCCAGACAGGGCTCAGAGTTCTGAGTAACAGAAAATACTCCAGCTATTTTAAATATGAATGGATTGAGTTCAGGTGATCTAGTGTTTAAAATTTGTTGGTAGGGCTGGAGCAGGCGGTCCCAGCTTCCATGTCCAGGTCTTATTCCAGAAGAGACTCAGGGGACTGTTATCTCTGCCACAATCAGAAAGTTACTGACCCCAGAGCTGATGCTGGGTTGTAGGACCTTAACAATGGCCTACTCATCAGATGCCACCCCATCTATTCTGACTCACAGTCACTCTGCACCTTCAAGATATGTGAGTTCTGTTGCCTCTCTTTCCACTGAACTCAGTTCCAAAATCAGGTCCTGCCCAAGACATTGGGAGCCTACATCAAAGGATTCTGGGGAAATAGCTTTCACTGCAAGTTTTCCAGTCCCTGCAATATGGAAAAGGCACCAGAGGGGGTCTTAGCAGACACCGAGTCCGAGATTATAGACACTCAATCTGCTTTCATTAATATCAAATATAAAGATGAAATAGTTAGGAATTCCTTTCGCCTTTCTTCTCTTCTGCTTTCTTTCTTCCCTTTTCTTTCTTTCCTTCTTTCCTTTTCTTCCTTCCTTCCTTCCTTCAACAAATATTGCCTAACTTCTGTGAGCCATGATCCATGCTAGGGACTAGAAGTAAAAAAAGAAAATAGACCAACACAATTCCCTTTTTCTGCAATTTAGTCTAGGTGGGAGAAAGATTAAATAACTATTTGAAAATGCCTGTAATCATTAAAGAAGAGAGAAAGGAAGAGGGAGAGGAAGAAAGGGAAAGTGCCTCTTTTCTCTAATACCTTAAAGACAAAAATACATATGTATTGAACATAAATTTATTTACCTCTTTTGTGGTTTACTGATGCATGATCATCGTTCTGAGTTTGTAGTGTCTGATGTTTTCTTTACAGCATCTAATTATTCTGAGTCTTTGTCACTAAATTTTTATCATTTCCCTCAGGAAGTAAATAAGATGTGATGAGTAACTAATTAAAATGTGATAAGTTATTCTATCAATTCCTTTCGCTATATTCTCTCTCTACCTGCCATGGCAGAGGCAGTAATAATGTGACAGTGGCTTCCACAACAAATAGCAAAGCCCATCAGAGCAGACAATTTAGAACAATCTTGCCACAAGAAGAACCAGAAATCCTTGTTTGTAATTCCAGGATACAAGGATATGTAAAGTATGCTTTTACCATCGTTCCCAACATTTTCCAACTATCATCACGGATTTTAGGTTTTTACGTCCGTAGCACAGAACTAGGAATAATAAGTATGCATTAGTCTGCGATTCGAGGGTAAGGATGCTTTTTTCTTTCATTTCAGCATGGTTCCTACTGCTTATGAGAGGCACTACATTATTTCTAAAGTGCTTTCATCTTTACTAGCCTGATGTCAAAGTTTGAGTGACTTACTTAAAACTGAAACAAAGGATTTAGCGGAGTCCAGAAGCACTTAATTGTGTTGGCAGAAGCCATTCTTTCCAGGAACAGGACTCTCACATGATGCTTGAAGCACGAGGTAATCAGTCCATCTGCCCAGAACTCGATAACAATCACCTTTCTCCTCAAAAAGAGAAAAATACAAAACCACACTCAGCCTCTCTCCCACCAGGGGAAAAGAACATTCACCTGGATGTCACTTGTATCAGATTTTTATAAAAAATAGAAGAATATGGCTGAACTGAACACGGTTCCCAACACCGCTAAGGATTTCCCATTAGAACTTCCGCATGACTGAAAAAATCTACATAACAAGAAACATAAATTCTGCATCCCAAATTGAATGCACTTAATTACCAAAAGAAATAGAATATATACACTTTAGATTGGGGGAAATTTTAATACTATTTGTTGGCAAGAGTCTATAATAACTGGTATTTTTGCATCACCTGTGGCAATTTAAATGAGAAGAACATTTTCTTCTCATTAGAAAAAAACAAGAAAAAACAAAACCAAAAAATGTGTGAGAAACTATAAACATAATTATAGTACTTATCCTAGAAATTAATCCTAACTAAATTATAAAAAGATCAAAATGAAAGTCACAAAAAGTAACTGAGGTGAGGAAAGGTACTCGTATGGTGTTTCTACTTATGCTGTTTTTACTGCTACAGGGAAGTGTAATGGCCATACAGAAATATGCACCCACTTCCAGTGCACAAGTTCATGAGCTTTTGTGTGTGTGTGCCCTCATGGAACCACTGCTCAGATCAAGAAGAAGAACGTCTCCCATACACCAATGGCTCCTGTTCACGGATCAGTAACATGCCCCCAAGCTAACCATTTCTCTGATTTCCATTACCACGGATTCTCAAACTTTACATAAATGTACTTTTTCTGTATTAACTCTTCAACTAAACATTAATTCTGTACATTTAATTCAGGTTTGTTTTTTAATGCCGCAGGTTTATTCTTTTTAATTGTATTGAGTATTCCCTTTTTTTGCAAACAAATACATTTTTTAATGGAAATGGATCTGAAGGGTACCTTAACAGTGGTAATACTTAGGTTATTATTAACCTAATTATTATCAGGTTTTAACTATGAACAGCGTGGTCTCCAAGCCCAATGGAAAGCCTCTGAGAAAATATATAAAACTCAGAACTGTCCTTTTGGAGGACAGGAGAGAAGCAACAGGTGTTGATCCATTGCTGGTCCCACTGCCAAGGGTAAGGCCCCGGTACCTGAACCACCTTCAGATCTACAGGTAGCTACACACAGCCAAACACATTTATGTTACATAATCATAAACCAAAAGGGAGTAGGAAGGTGATGGAATTAGGGGATGATTTTCCTAACTTCAAAACATTCTTTGATATTAAAAACTAACAACATATTATATAAGTATATTCAGGAACATCTACAGATAAATCTATTTAGAATGATTCTACTGGTTGAAATATTAATGTTTCCTTCCCTTTTGTAAAGGAATCTACAAAATGTCCAAATTGCATACACTTTCTTTCCTGTTAGTCTGCTAAGTAAAATCACACTAGAGACACACGTTTATGAAATACAATTAGTCATCTTTGCCTCAAACACTTCTGAGTGCTATACAGTGCCATCCCTAACTATATTAATTATGACTTCAGTATGTAAACTAAGTGGTACATGCTGCATGGTGAGCCTCATGCTTGATGGATTCAAATTTTCATAACATTTTTATCTTTTTCCCGTAGTATTTTTAAAAATAGTGAACATTATATTGTCTAATTTTTCACTTTTAAAAGAAAACAAAAGGTATGTCAGGTACTAATGCCTCTAATAGCACATGTATGCTTATAAAGTTAACGTAACACTGGCACTCGCATCTTATACCCAAAGTAAGCTCTTCAAACCACACACGTGACATTTTTAAAACACACACATACATAGAAGAAATGGTACAGAACAGCAGTTATGGTACACCTCTAGAATGAGAATTTTGGAATTTGAATTTTGAACAACTCCATCACCAGTTGAGTAAGCCTGAGCAAGGCATTGACTTTTTTCTTTTAATCTACATTACCCCTTCAGTAACTAGGGGATGATAATTGCATCTGTTTCTCATTCCTTAAGTTTCCTGTGCATGGTGACGTGTGCAGCGCTTGAAGCATTCTGCATGCTTAAAAAGGCATGTCACCACAGTGACTCATCATTTCTAAAGGTGGCCCCCACTGGGGAAGGAAGCAAATACTGCTGTCAGTGTTTCTGTCAACTAATCAACTCTATTGCTCCAAGGGTGACTGGGTCCATAATTTGGTGTCTGAGTTGGTAAAGGCTTTCAGTGACTTTTCAGAAACTGTGCAGAGATCTGCCCTTTATTAGGAAAATTCATTTTGGACCTTAAAGGTCAACAACATAATGACAACTTCGTTCCTAAGAATCCTACAAAATAAGCTGCATGTGAGACAGTTTATCTGCTGCACGAGTTACCACATCTGGATTTGCACCTGCGGTTTTCAGGAGCCTGTGCATGTAGAGCAGGTGCTTAGATGCCACAGACTTCCCTTCAACTATGAAGATTGGGGTTGAAAATGACCAAATGCACTTCAAGGAAAGCCTTCTCTGAGCCAACTACAGTTAGCAATAGTGGGCAGAGGCGACTGTGCTGAGAGCAGGTGGAGGTGTAGGATCTGCTGGTATGTCCTCCCATTGCCAGTCCCTTCAGCCGAGAAGACACGAGTGTACTCACACTCTGGCACCCAACCAAAATCAAGAGCACTTTGCTGTCATAGCCAACTCAGTTCAAGCACATTTCTCTAATGCTTTACAAAAATAAAAAATTTAATGCAGAGAGATCTATGAAAGATGGCAAATAAATTTATGTTTTCATAGCCTCAGTGGCTAAAACTTACTAAAATGAATAAAACTATTAGAGGTAAAAATTGTCGGTAGGCTTAGGGATTGTCATAGATCCATTCAGTTAACTCTGCAGACAATCAATCAGTTCCAAAAAGTTGTGAGCCAAGCTGAGAAACTCTACTAATCATAGACATATCCTCAGTTGGAAAGACTATACAAGAGGGGACCCCCAAAACCCTGACTTATCTTCCGGAAGGTGGTCCCCTTGTAGTACAGGTTTCTCTCCCTGTAGGTGAGAGTTCTTGGAACCCATCTGTGTCAGCGCACCAGCTGGCATTGTTGTGAGAGGCTGCGTTCGGCCTCATGAATTTTTTGAAGACTCTTCCAACACCTTTGCCCCTTTTATGAGGGGTGGTTTATGAGCACATCCGCCCACACCGCACTGAGTGTTCAGAGGTTTTTGAACAAAAATGGCAGGCCCCACATGCCCCACCCTCCCTATTCACTTGATTTGGCCCTGAGCAACTTTTTTTTTCTTTCCCCAGATGAAGAAAGGCCTCAAATGAAAATGTTTTGCCGATGTGGAAGAGGGGAAACAAAAGAAGTCAGAAGCACTAAAAGGCATCAAAATCAACGAATTCAAAAAGTATTGAGCAGTGGGGAAAAAGTCTCAATAGGTGTATTGCATCAGGTGGAGAGTACTTTGAAGGTGACTGACATTTGAACATGTAAGAATATGTGTGATATACAACTTTTTATAAAAAAACTCCTTTTTTTTGAGGGGGGGTTCCCCTTATATGGTGTAAGAAATAAGACAAGGAGTCATGAAGCTCCTTGTTGGGAGACGAGGCTGGGGAGTGAATTTGACATCAGAGGAAAGAGAAAAGCATTCTGTGAGACCGATTCTATCACAATTAAATGGCAGGTTGAGTGCAGACATGTATAATTTATAGACTTCCTAGACAAGCTACATTATTCAATTCTCCCCAATAAAGAAAACCCTGGGTAGATGGGAAACTGTACACTATAGCTTCTGACCAAGATAACGTGCGAAGGAGAAATAGCAGCCTGCACAGGTTTTACTTGGGTACCCAACTCCCTACCAATCAAAGGAGTATGGGAACTGAGGGAAGCCACCAAGTCACAAGATTCAATAAACTTAAAGAGAAATTGCTGATGATAACAGCTACTACTTACCACAGCTTCTTTTCTATACTTTTCAAATAAATGAATGACTAAGAAGGTAAACGAACTAGCAATTCTTATATCTAAAATTTAATTCCTAAAGGATTAAGCAATACCTCTGAGGGAGGGGGGCAAAGAAGGGAAATGGAAAAATGTCAAGAGTAATAATAATAAAAAAGGCCACAGACATATGGAAGATAAAGCAACCAGCATGGTACCAATGCAATTTAAAAAAGAAAAAAACTGGCAGAAGAAATTGGGGAGGAAGAAAAAGAAAAGAATGTGAATGACAAACAGAATAATAGGGAAACTTTGGAAGAAGTTATATAATAGTTGACACAATGCATTTCTATGTGTGTTCAATTATTGAACACTCCTGATAATACATAATGAACAAAAAGAGAGAACATGGCATTGGAGGCGTATTAATCAAAATATAATTTTAGGTGAAGAAAATCAATGTCAAACTTGAACTCCTCTAAAACAAGCATGAAACATAAATTACTCAATAGGAAACTGAAACAGTGGCATAAATAACATTTTCAGGAAATTATATGTAACTCAAGGAAAAATATCAGGAAGTTCAGATTTTAATATTTTTCAATTTAAGTTAAATGAATATTAAATAAGTCTGAATGGCATTTAATTCTTTCTCCCCTCCCTCCTCTGTTTCAACATTTAGAAAGAGTAAACTTTAAAAACAAAAATATTTTATTCATTTATTTTCAGAGAGGGAGGAAGGCAGGGAGAAAGAGAAGGAGAGAAACATCTAATCATTGCCTCTTGTACATACCCCATCTGGGGACAGACCTAAAACCTGGGCACATACCCTGACCGGAAACAAACCGGCTCCCTATCACTTTGTGGGACGAGGCCCAAGGAACTGAGCCACACCAATAAGGGCAAGAAAGAGTAAACTGTATTCTCCCTTTGTGGTTACAGCACTACAGGGAATGTCAGACCGCCTGTTTGTACCCCCTTAACTGTGCCACCATAAAGGATGTTATGGCTAAGCTGACAGATGAGAGGGTTGCCCGCAATAAGCTCTGTTTGCCTCATGGATTTTGTTACCTTTTTCTAAGAGAGAGATGTCTGGTTACCTCTCCACAGAGTCAGGCCCTGGCAACAACCTGATAAGCCAAGATTACGAGGTTTGATCCCTGGCCAGGGGACATACAAGTATCAACCAATGAATGCATAAGTGAAACAACAAATCTACATTTCTTTTCTCTCTTCTCTCTCCTCTCTCTCATTAAAAATATATAAATAAAAAACAAAAAGACTCATAGATACAACAGCACGGCAGTCACTGGAGTGAAGGGAGTTGGGGAGACACAAAAGGGTAAAAGGGTGTTAAATACACAGTGACAAGGACTTTGACTTGTGTGGAGGGCACACAATGCAATACACAGCTCATGTATCAAATAACTATACTTGAAACCTTTATAATTTTATTAACCAATGTCACCCCAATAAATTTATTTTTTTTAAAGAATCATGTTATTCCATAAAGAAAATATATTTAGCACAGTAAAATTTCCCAATGCTTTTGAGAATTCTGACACCTTCTGTTCTGAAATCAGATAAGAACAGACGTATTTCTTGGTGGTGGAACGAGACTTGGTCCTTCCCTCAGTGTGAGGAGTCAGGCAGTGTGCTTTACTTCACTTTCTAAAAATCTCTTTAAGATCTGTGTTAACAGAAATCAAAGGTAAAAATAGATTAAGTTTCTTTAATAATCTACATTATGATGAGTTTTTTGATATTACAGTAATGTATTTTTGATGTAATAATGTCCTCGTTTGTTTGCAACATGTCAAGCTTGCATACAATTTGAAAGAATAATAAACTGGAATCTATATATCTTCCTTGTAAAATAAACAGCCTTATTCTACTCTGTTCACAGAAAGTTACAGTTATGGTGACATTACTGTAAATAATGCAGCATACCTCACCACATAACCACAAGGTCATTATCATATATAGGAAAATTACAGTCATTCCATAACATTATCTGATATACTTTAAAAAACATTATCAATCTGAATCAATTTGAGCATCAAAAAGGAAAATTAAAAAATGAATTATAATACATTAAACTGTAAATTACCTCTGAATTCATAGAAATAAGAGGAGGGGCCAGTTTTTCTTCACATAAGAATGGCAGGTAACATATGTGGAAGTAATAATAGAATATTTTTTTAATCTCCATTTTGCAATCCTTGTGAAAAATCATGGCATCCAGAGATGTTTAGATCCTAATCTCTGGAGTTTTTAAATATGTTACCTTGCATGGTGAGAGAGACTTTACTCATTCATGCAATTAAATTAAGGACCCAGAGATGGGAGCATTTTCCTGGATTATCTGGATGGCCCAATCTATTCACATGGATCCTTATGATCAGAGAACCTCTGCCACCTGTGGTCACTGGGAGATGAGACTTTGGGAAGCGGGTCAGAGTGATGGAATACTAAAAGGATTCAATGCCTTCCAGGGTCTCAAGTTGAAGCAAGGGGGCCATGAGCCAAGAGATGAGGGTAGCCTGCACCCCCAGAAAGGAATGCAGTGCTAATGCATAGATTTTAGCCTAGTGTCATATCTGTGTTATACTTTTGACCTTCAGGACTGTAAAACAATAAATTTGTGTTATTTTAAGTGGTGATTTGTTATAGAGGCAATAGAAAACTAACACAATCCCTCTGCAATGGCTAATTCAGTGAGGTTGAGCAATGAATTCTAAAAGCTTTGACTAAAATGTTGTTGAGTGATAGGAAAGGCACATCAGGCCAGTGTCACTCCACAGACTATAAGATATACTATTAAATGAGTGATCTAAAGCCTTCAAAAAAAAAAAATCAATGCAATACAAAAAAAAAAAAGACTTCCAGTCAAGATGGCAGCATAGCTAAACAGAACTTGTCTCCTTGCACAACTATATCAAAATTACAAATAAAATATAGATCGACTATCACTCAGAACCATCAGAAATCAACTTGAATGGAAGTCTGACAACTACAGAATTAAAGAAAGCACATCCATCCACACTGCTGGAGGGGCACAGACATGAATAGGGCTGATCCCACTTCCATGTGTGGTAGATAAAAATTCAGGAGGGACATCCTGGGAGTGAAGAGCCCCAGCCCCTCACCAGGGCCCCTCAACCCAGGGTTCCAGTGCCAAGAAGATAAAAACCAGTGGGGATTGAGTCAGTGGAGGAAACTTCTGGAGTCCCAAACAGTTCCCCATAAAGAACCCAGACACAGACTTATTCAGATTCATTCCCTCTGAGCCCCAGCCCTCAGGTAGTAGCTTGAAAGGCACCAGTGCACAGAGGGAGGAACTGAAGTGTCTGGCTTCAGGACAGGAGCTGGGGGACAGCTTTCTCTCAGACACAAAGACAGGCAGAGGGCACTGTCCCTTTGCTAAGCCCTCCCCCCACAGAACCACAGAGTTGGCAGACAGGGCCATAGGTGAGACTCCATCAACCTGGCTAACATGTTTGCCCTGCCTTGGAAATCCCCTGATACTCTGTCCCACCCCAATTATAGGCCCACACAAGCTGTTAACAGTGACTTTTCCATATGAATGGTTGGTCTTGGTTCGTGCATCACAACTTCCTAAATCCTCTCAAACAAGCAACAGCTGGCCTCCATACCCCTTGCTAAGTGACCCCTGCTCCAGCAGTAGTAGCAGCCAGCCTAGATTCACAGCTTAACCTGGGAATCTCCAAGCCCAGCACAAGTACCAGCCATTTCAGATTGCTTTATAGCCCAGGCAGTGTGGCCCTGAGAAAACACAGGTGGGGCTGACCTTGGCCTGCACCACCTGGAAAACTTCAAAGCCTGTGCACTCAATGGACAGCTACAGTCTACAGTGGAGCACCACCACCTGGCAGTGGTTGGTGGTCAGTGGTAATAGCCAGTTTTTGCAGTGTACTGACTGGCCTGGGTAAATCTTTCCCATTGATCTGCCAACAGCAATTAAGGATCAACTACAAAAGGACACAATGGGTACAACTTGAGTACCCAGCTTGGGGGGTAGGGGAGGCTGTGCCACTGGACCCTACAGGACACCTACTACCTTAGGCCATGCTACCAAGACAGAGAGTCATAGCAACTCTACCTAATACATAGCAACAAACACAGGGAGGCTGCCAAAATGAGGAGACAAAGAAACATGGCCCAAATGAAAGAACATATCAAAACTCCAGAAAAAGAACTAAACAAAATGGAAATAAGCATTCTATCAGATGCAGAGTTCCAAACATTGTTTATAAGGATGATCAAGAACTTACTGAGGACCTCAACAGCATAAAAAAGATCCATTCAGAAATGAAGGATTCACTAATTGAAATAATGAACAATTTACAAGGAAACAACAGTAAAATGGATGAAGCAGCGAATCAAATCAGTGATTTAAAAAATAAGGAAGCAAAAACAACCAACCAGAACAAGAAGAAGAAAAAATAATCCCCCAAAAAAGAGGATAGTGTAAGCAGCCTCTGGGACAACTCCAAGCATTCCAACATTTGCATCATATGGGTACCAGAAGAAGAAGAGAAAGAGCAAGAAATTGGAAATCTATTTGAAAAAATAATAATAAAAGAAAACTTCCCTAATTTGAAAAGGAAATAGACATGCAAGTCCAAGAAGCACAGAGAGTTCCAAACAAGATGGATGCAAATAAGCCCACTCCAAGACACAGCATAATTAAAATGCCAAAGATTAAAGATAGAGAATCTTAAAAAATAGCCTGAGAAAAAGCAGTTAGTTACCTACACAAGAGTTCCCATAAGACTGTCAGCTGATTTCTCAAAAGAAACTTTACAGACTAAAAAGGGTTGGCAAGAATATTCAAAGTCATGAAAAGCAGGGACCTACTGCCAAGATTGCTCTACCAAGTAAAGCTTTCATTTAGAATCAAAGGGCAGTTAAAGAGCTTCCCAGGCAAGCAAAAAACTAAAGGAGTTTTTTTGCTCCTTTAGTTTTAGGCCACTTTAGTAAGTTGCCCCAGGTCTGGCAGTAGCAGCAGCCAGCCTAGATTCACAGCTTGGCTTAACCTGGGAACCTCCAAACCCAGCACAAGTAGCAGCCATCTCAGATTGCTTTTATATCCCAGGCAGATCGTGGAGATTATATATAACATATGTGGAGATTTTATAGGAAATAGTAAATCTTGAGGTTTCTTTTAGAATTCTGCTACTACATGGCTATCTCAAGATCACTATGTAAGAAAATAGAATGGATTGAATTATCATTACCAAACCATTATTATATGTAATGTTAAAAGGGCTTATTTAAGAAAAAGATGATTAAAACTATGAACAATAAAATACATACCTATCAACAATTGAATCTAAAAAACAAACTAAACAAACAAGTAGAGCAGAGACAGAATCATGGATCAGAGAGCATTTTTATGGTTGCTAAATGGGTGGGGGTGTGGGGGAATGGGTGAAGAGGTGAGGGGGTTAAGAAATAGAAATAGGTGTTCACAGAAATGCCACGGGGATGTAAAGTACAGTATAGGAAATGGAGTAGCCAAAGAATTTATTTGCATGACCCATGGACATAAAAAATTGTGTGTGGATTGGCTGAGGGAGCGGGGGGTGCTGGGTGGAGGGATGCAAAGGTGAAAAATTGGGACAACTGTAATAGCATAATCAATAAAATATAATTTAAAAAAGAAAAAAAAACATAGTAGAGGCCTTTTCTGAATTAAAAGGCAATTCAGAGATATTGTAATCAAATGCAAAGAGTGAAACTTGATTGGATGCTGGATAAAAATGAAGTAAGAAAAAAATTAGAAAGGAAGGAAAGAAGAAAGGTGGTAGTGGGAGAGAGAGATGGAAGGAGGGAAGAAGGGAGAAGGGAAGACAGCTACAAGATATTTTAGATATATCAACCATTAAAAATAAAATAAGACATCCACAATTCCCACTAGCACCATTTTACCCTTTCCAATCATGGATAAATATATCAGCTGTTTGCTAAGAAAAAAGCACTGATTTTGAGGAATGGGATCTTGGTTCCAGCTCTGATTATGTTTATAAATGATTTAGAAAAAGGCATTTGGTCTGTCAGCTTCTTTTACTGGATTGCATTACATGACCTCTGCTGAACCTGAAACTTGTACATTCCTTGATGTTTCCTTCAGAAGAATCTTTGGGAGGTTTTTCTGTGACTCAATTGCATTAAACTTCAAATGACAAATTTACTGAATTTTATGTTTTCTGTTGCTGTGTAACAAAATATTGCAAATGGAGTGGCTTAAATCAACACAAATTAATCACCTCAGTGGTTCTATAGGTCATAAATCTGGATGTGATGTGGCTGGATTCTCTCCTCAGTCTCATGGATTTAAATCAAGATGGTGCCTGGAGTTGCCAATCTCTTGGCTCGAGACTCTCCTCCACGTCCACCAATTGTTCACAGAATTCATTTCCTTGTAACTCCAGGACCTAGGTCCTGCTAGTTGTTGGCTGGGGTCAGCACTCAGAAACTAGATGCTGCCTGCAGTTCTCTACCATGTGTCCACCACAAATAACTCACGGCATAAATATTTGCTTTCTTCCAGGACACCTGGGTGACTTCTTCATAAAAATTGTGGAGATTATATAAGAAACGGTCAATCTTGAGGTTTGTTTTATAATTCTGCTACTACAAGGCCATCTCAAATTCATTATGTAAGAAAATAGAATGAATTGAATTATCCTAAGTATGTGGAAAGTATTTTGAAATATAAATATTTTTCTCTGGAAATCATTAAAAATATTGAGTCAAATATATTTCTTATTTTGAAGTGGTAAAAACAAATTGCAATATTTTGCTGTGTATAATGTACACTTTTTCACCCAAATTTTTGAAGGGAAAATAAAGATGAACATTATACATAGCTATAATGATTATGTACCATGGGTGTAATAATCTCAAGTAGAATGCACACAAAAACGTGGGTGTGCATTATACACAGCAAATGCAGTAAGTCATTTTCTCTAAAGGCTTCAAACATAGAAGTATCAAAAGAGAAACTAAATTTAAAATTAGGACAAATATAGACTAATACAACAGGTCAATAAAGTGATCACTGTGGAAACCTTGCAAAAGTATATTCTATTGCATGTTAAGTTCAATCAAAATGCAAGAGTTCAGGTCAAAGGAAAAATGCATGCATTTATAAAGATTTCTAAAACCCCTTAAAAGAATTTATGAATATGAAAGACTAATAAAGGAAAACACATTCCATGTCATTAAAAAATAACTTTACATATTACAGGGACCCTTTTGATTTAAAGACACACCTCCAAGGCATTTGGTGCAACAGGTGAATATAGCATTTACTCAATTCAATAATAAGTGGAGTTTTACTGTACAAATACTAGGTGGTAAGGATAAAGAGGTGGGAAGAAACAAAATTCAGATGCAAAAAATATATGAAACATTCATTTAACAAAAAAATGGAAAGCTACTGCACTAAGAGCTATGGCTACTTTATAAAACTAGATGGCTCATAAGAGGGAAGACAGGTGATTGGTCAAACATGTCAAGGTGGAATGTCACAAATGAAAAAGTTTTGTGTACTATCATAGTATACAAATAAATGATCAGGGCAACTGAAGTCAGGAAAATTATATTGAAAATCACCTCAGCTCTTCTGGTAATTGTTTTTTATTCTATATTAGATTCAATAGTGTGGCAGAATGATCACATGAAAACAATACATTGTGTTTTTCATTTTAAAAACAGTGAAATCTTGTATGAGATGTCTGTGCTAGCTGAGCAGGATTAATAACACTGTGAAACACAGTGATCTCATATTGTTTTTAAAATTAAACACATTTTGAATTTTCATACTGGATTCTTTTTAAAGGGAAGGACTTAAAGCAGAACGTGAACCTCTTTTCACTAGTTCAAAGTCAAGTGAGCCCAGCAGTTACGAAAGCACAGATGTGCAGGGTGAGGCATAATTTGAAGGTCATCCAATTCCATCCCCCACACATGGAGAACCCAGTGTCCTCCAAATTCTCTTGGGACATCACCGTCGAGACACACTCGGCACATCTTGAAACAACCTCCCCTTTCTTTGGAAATTCCATTTGAATATCTCTACATACAGGCCAGACTAGTCTCTATATGTACCACACCATTGATTCCATCTCTGTCTCCTGCATTTTGGGCATCTCTTCTATTGAATGGACCATTGAATATTTTTTAATTAGCCTTCATCTGCTTCTAAATTAGTTTTCTTTCCCAAGCTAAATATCCCTGGTTTTGCTAGCAATAAGACATATTTTTTGCTGTTAAATATGATCATGATAGATCAGATCACTGTTTTAGCTTTCAGAAAATTTTGGAACATGATTATAACTGAACATTTTCCCCTTCTGTAAATTCGTAAGAATATTTTATAGTATCATCTGATAAATCAATAGGAGTAAGAAGAGGAGGATGGATACTGGTGCACATCTTGGGGTACCTGCTTTGCAACTGAAATCAATTCAATGATTATCTTGTCTTTGAGGACACTGGAATTACTCCAACCTTTCCAAAATGAAATTAATATTGAGTTTAGCAAATGTCACATTGAAGTCTAGATGCAATATGCCTTCTGCACCTCACTAATCTACTTGAATAGTAACACTTTCCAAAAGAAAAACTAAACTATCTGGATGTGCTTAGTCACTACTGCATCCCATTACTGTCCTTTGACTCTGAGATCAAATGTCATTCCAAATGCCCTACAAACAGCTGTCACAGACCCTATCCACATTGAGCTGAATGCTGATTGAATCATTTTTATCATAGAAGCACAGGTTGGAGTGCATTGTTGCCATGAAGTAGCAAAATACTTGGGGGAGGAGGGGAAGGCCCCCAAGGTTGTGGCTAGCTAATTGATGAGCATGTAGATGAACTTTATCCTTTGCAAAATTCATCCAGCAGCCTGGCTCTTTAGAAAGAAGCTTTGTGCAAGGCAGGAGTTTTCTGATGCATAAAGATGTGTTCTAAAAATGCCAGGGAGGCAGACACTCACTGTGGTTGTCAATGGAATGCCCCGTTAGCAACCCCTGCGGAAATCACAAAGTTCCCAGCGCACTGAGTCATGAAGGTCACCCTGCATAAATCTGTCTACATTCATGAGTTGCTACTGTTAACTGCCACCAAGTCAAGCTCTGTGTACACCCCACGCTGCTGAAATGGCAGACCTCATTGGCTGAAATCCCAGTTACTACATTTCACATTTCTTCTTATTTATCTTTAAGGCGATACAGTCTCTATTCAGAAACATGCCCTTGGGCATTTGCATATTTGAAATGGCATTGGTTAATGCTCCTATGATTTGAAAGAGGCATTTATTATTGGGGATATACATTTCAAAGGAAATATTTTGGTTCTAGTTCCTTCTATACAGATATGACATAGCACATTCTTGGTCTTTTGCAACAATGACAAATTTAAATAACTAGGCAGAATTGTAGTTTTTCTAAGCACTGACAGTGAAAGATGATAATTTTATATCAAAATAATAGTAGTTATAATATGCCATGGTATATGCTTTACATATTTCACAGCTTGATATTTCCTTTTAGATTATTCATTTTATTTTGAAAACACTATTATGGAGAAGATGTTAATTTTTTATTTAATAGATAATAAAATATTCAGAAAGGCTAATATACTTATTTACATTACACTCATTCAAGGACTTATATATAAAATCTGATCCAAGTGCAGTGCCCTTTCAATTTTGGTGTTCTGATTTTTAAGATTACAGACAGATATGTTGCCTTGGCTGGTGTGGCTCGGTGGATTGAGTGCCTGCCTGAAAACCAAAGGTTCACTGGTTTGGTTCCCGGTCAGGGCACATTCCTGGGATACGGGCTAGGTCACTAGTGGGGGAGTGCAAGAGGCAACCACACATTGATGCTTCTCTCCCTTTCTTTCTCTCTCCCTTCCCTTCTCTCTAAAAATGAGTAAATAAAATATTTTTAAAAGATTACAGATATATAACTTTTAATTAATTGCACAATTATTTTAAAATAGCCCAATTATTACTCTGCTATAGAATTCAGGTCTTTGCTTGTCTAGTTATATCAGCTTAGTTTTAATTGCACAATTATTAAATGCCTATGACCCATATATGAATATCATTTCCTATTGCCTTAATCTATGTCCTAGTTATACTGTATCACCTGCGCTGCATTTTGTTATTGAAAATCAGTTGTGATACAGTGTTTAAATCTTCATTGTCCAAACCTATGTTATGTTTTAAATTAATATCCTGTAAGTAGTTCAAATTAAATTCCTAAAGAATCTAGCTGAAAAAATCAAATTCATGACATTAAGAAAAATACAGGTTAAAAAAAGTACCAAGGGAAACAAAACAAGGATGCAGAAGTCAAAGAGCAAGGACAAAAAGAATCTAGTACATAAGGGACAAATGCCTCTGGACTGAAGGGGCATCTGTCACTTATGTTCAAAGGCATAATGCAAATAAAACCATTGACTAAACAATAACCTGCCAAGCTAAAAGGCTTAATATTATCTGATGGTTAAGAAACTGAGTTTTGAGCTATGCTGAGTTGCTGCGTGGAGTCCTGACTCGTCCTTATGATTGGTGTAGTCTCAGGTGAGTTATTAATATCCTTAAACCTTCACTGCTGTCCTATGTCAACAATGAGCTGTGTTGAGATTGCTTATCCCTGTGACGACAACAGTGATGATGCTCAAATTATTACAAGCTTGTGGCCAATAGCTACTTAAAATAATAAATATGGCTATTTTATATGGAAATGTTTCATATTAAGTGTTTCACTCTTAAGTGCAGTATGATTCATTTTCGAAGATGTTTATCATGTATCCTACTATTACAATAAGTGTATCAGAGACTGATGATTCAGACATCTCCAGTCTTGTTTTATACATGAGGATATCCAAACCAAATGATTAAACAACTTCTTTGAGATCACACGACATGAGAGTGCAGGGGTCAAATCAGGTCTTCGGACGATGCAGGCTTCTTTCTACCACAATACTCCAGAAACAAATATACCTCCTTCTATACTCTTGTTTCCGGCAAGTCCTTAACACTTTCTTAAAATCGGTTCAGTAAACAAAGTGCATCAGCAATGGTGATTAAAAAAATAGAAGAGAGAAAGGGTTATTGTCACCTTAAAACAAACTCCAGCTTGTTGGATTTCTATGCTAATCTGTCACCAATCTGATGACACCAACTTTTAATGCCCACCTGCAGACATGGAGTGAGTAGGAGCGGGGCCCCACTGTGTACCGCTGCTCTCCTGTGCAGAATAATAAAGAAACAGCACGACTCAGCAGGTTAGGCAATGAGCTGGGAACTCAGGCTCTGTGAATCCTAATCTCTTGTACCTTTGTGACTCCTGATAGCTAAAAGAGAAGATTTTAACTGGTTAAATTCCATCTGCAGTTAAATGAGTCAATTTAGCTCAGGGTAAAAAAAAAAAAAAAAGGCTGTGGTTTGGGGAATGATTTTATTTGAATGTTCTTTCTCCCTCTAGTATTTCTAGTATCCTCTAGACAACAACTAACCTACTGGTGACCTAAGAATCCCCATTGAGAGATGATTACAGTTAAAATTCCCTAACAGGAATGCCGATATAAAGAAGGGTTATGTGTGACAAAGCTGCTTCGTCTCCAGCAGATGGCCCATGGAAACAGTGCACTGGTGATCGGATTGATTCCTAGAATAAATAATTTTGGAAAACAATGCTTTCTCTGCATGCTGTGCACCCTAAATCCATTCCTATAAGCAAAGTTGGGATAATGTGCTCCTTGTGTTCCGGTTCCCTCCTAAAGAGATCAGCTGCAAAAGAAAGGATCCCTTCTTCCCACTCCTTCCACTGAAAACAAAACAAAACAAAATCAGCTTTTTTTTCCACAACAAAGAAAATTTTAGTCCACAATGTTGATGGTATCAAGGTTGAGAAACTATGCTGTCAATCATCAGGCCCGTCAGTGAATTATGGGTATCTTCCACACACTCCCCCTACTCTAAATATGTCAATGACCAAAAGCAACTCCAAGGTTGAGGACACCTTGGCTCCTTCATGGTGAAGTAGACATGGACCGATGAAGCAAAGCAGTTTTCAGCTTAATCAGTTACATTGCTGCTGCCAAAATTAAATTCTCATGATCAAAATGCCTAATGCAGTCAATGTAATCAATACCCATGATTGCAGTAAATAAGAATAAGATGAGCTGACCTCAGGGAATTCCTAGGGCACCCACACCATATTAAGTGATTGTTGGCTAGCCTCGTGGAGATAAGGGTGACATACAGAAGAGAGACCTGAATCAATTTACCTACCATTCAGTGAAAAAATGTTAGCATTCTTCTGTGTGTGTGGATGAGTGTGGGTGTGCGCGTGTGTGTTTTAAATATTTGCAGTGAAGCACAGCTTGTGAATGGCTAACTACTATGTGGTCTTTAATCTAAAATACATTTTATAACCTAGTACATAAAAAGCACTTTTGTTTTCACTTTATAAATGACAATGAAAAAGACTATGTACTCTATCGTGTCTCCATGTTACAATAACTGGAAATGCAAATTCCAGTGTAAGATCCACTGTAGCAGGAAAGGGGACAAAGATTATAACAAAGTGAGCATGAGGTCCTCTGTGGCGTATTGAAATAGAAATTTCATTCCACTGGGTGATAAGAACTTGTCACAGAGACTGGGCATAAGATTTTCTCTTAGCCATAGTCAAAACTGGTTTATAGATATTTAAATTCGACAAGAGTAATAAGAAAGTACACTTAGCCCACTGAATTCAGAGCCAAAAACTTGAATCTATTTATATAGGAAATACATTAAAAGAACCAATCTCACCAGAATAGCAAATTCAGACTGCTTAAAGATTGAAAAGGTTTTTTTTATATGCATTAGAAACCTTCTAGAGGAATAAAGGAATCATTTTTCATCTCTGTACTCAGGGAAAATAAATCATCTTTTTTCCTTCAGTTTCTTCACCATGAAAAAAACTAAACAAGCCCTGGTTGGTGTGGCTCAGCGGACTGAGTGCCAGCCTGCACACTGAATGGTTGCTGGTTCAATTCTCAGTCAGATCATATGCTTGGGTTGAGGGCCAGGTCCCCAGTTGGGGATGTGAGGGAAGCAACCAATCGATGTCTCTCTCACACCTCAATGTTTCTCTCCTTTTCCCTCTCTCTAAAAATAAATAAAATATTTTAAAAGAACTGAACAAATATATAAATATTGGTTCAAAAAGTCTGGAGCCTCCAGGTGAAATCTGAACCTAGCCTCTGCACACAGAAGGCAAGGAAAGAGGCAGACCACTCCAGTTTGGTAGGTGGCAGTTCAGTACATAAGGGAACTTACATGCAAGGCTTGTCTTGGGGGCCCGCACCTCCCTGATGGAGTCTTAAGTGTTTATATAGAGGCCTTAACTGGGTTCAGCCACATATACCAGCCACATGGTTTCAAAAACGCATTACTCTCTCCAGCCTGCACCCTTGAAAATGGCTCTTGCTGTGGGAATGGTAGACAGAGCGTACATTCCAAGAACAAGACAGAGGGTGAGGAATCTTCCATCGCCCAGGACCTGCTCAGAGGTCGACCAGAAGTTGCCTATCAATGACCTCCTCCAACAACAGTTGCATTGTTTATACCACAGGTCAGCATGAAGCTGAAATGAGTGGAGACTGAAAATACATCAACGAAACTGACTTAAAAATAATTCTGTAGAGGTTTTCTTCTCAAATCATTTTACAACTGAAATAGTGATTATTATTAAGTCTTTTCTACCATTTAAGCTGCTGACAAAATGTGATTCTACCTCCAAATTAGTTACTGTGCATTTTTAAGGCACATTACAAAAAGACTAAACATATAAATAAAAACTCAAAGCCATATATATGTTTATTTACAAAATAATCAGTATATCAACATATGGCAACACTGAACAATTTTTCATAAGTATGTAATGTGAGACAAAACAAAAATTTGAAATAGAAACTTTAGCAAATAATGTTTTGTATAAGTATTTCTTGATATCTTTGAATTTTTCCTTCCTCCACAATCTGTTTATACAATATCATTCCTAGCACTTTTACAGCACTCACTTGTTAAATGTTTGTTGTTTTCCTTGATGATACACTGCTTTCTTTCACATCTGTTTCATTAGATTGATAGTTTCTATGAGAAATAGGGCCTGTTAATTCATTTTAGCTTCCAAACACATTCTGATTACTGTAAATGATTAGCAGAAAGACTTAGTGCTAAGACATCAATTTATGAGTTCTCTGCTCTTGCTTTGGTTTCTCCATTTAGGCCTCCAGAGTTTTAAAAATTGCACTTAATATTCATTTTTCATGATATATTATTTCATAATATAGCATGCTATATCAGGTTATATTCAGTGATACACTAACTGGTATACGTTTAATAACCAGCTGGGCAGAAGAGGAGGTTACAGCCATGATTTGTAATGGTTGAGAACTGCTGTGTTGTAAAAGGTTCATTATTCTCAGCATAGTCCATTCTAAATTATCAGCATGACACCAATGGACACTGAGCTGGGAAAAGCATACTACCTGCCATTATGTAATATTACCATCACACATAAGAGGTCTGTTCGGAAAAATTACAACCGTAGTAAATATAATGAGAATGGTTTGTGCGACATCGATGTAACCTGTCAGCCCAGGGGAGTGGAGTGGAATGCGCATGTGTGAACAATGATGACTTCACTGTGCTAGTCAGTGGGGGTGGTAGACACCATTGAGTGAGCGTGTGTACTGTGTGGCCATTGCATTCAAGATGACTGAGAGAGTAGAGCAATGAATCTGTATCAGATTTTGTGTCAAGCTTAAACATTCCTCCATGGAAACTATTTGGATGATTCAGAAGTCTGTGGATACGGGCAACTGGTGACTGGCAGCTTCATCACAACAATGCACCCACTCATGCCTCATATCTCCTGCGTTTTTTTGACAAAACTTCAAATCATGCAGGTGATGCAGGCCCCCTACAGCCAAGATTTGGTGCCCTACAACTTCTGGCTTTTCCCAAAACTAAAATCACCTTTGAAAGGGAAGAAATTTCAGATTGCGATGAGATTTTGGAAAATATAATGCGGCAGCTGATGGCAATTGGAAAACTATGCAAGATCCCAAGCTGCCTACTTTGAAGGAGACTGAAGCATCACTGTCCTATGTACAATCTTGTATCATCTTCAATAAATGTCTCCATTTTTCGTATTACAAAGCTGGGTACCTTCTTGACAGACCTTGTATACAATAGACACAAATACTTTCAAAAGCATAAATAATAGTAAAAATGAACTAAAATGATTAGAAATTGTTGATTTTTAGAATATGTATTACATTTGTTTGAATATACTTAATGTAGTTTAAAATGCTTAGAATAATTATTATTTTCACAACTGGCTTTCAAAAGCTTTGTGTTAAATCGGAAGAGTTAACAATCAGCTCTCTAAACCAGTATTAGCTGGAACCAGCATACCATTGTTTATGTCCAGAGCTGCTAGGGAGGTTGTGGTCTTCATACTCTCGGTTCTGCTACACTGCCCAAAAATGTGAGTCCTAATTAAACTTCTAAAAAAAAATAGCTAATAATTTTCTAAAGGAAAACTTTTTTCAAGTATCAAGGGCTCATTCCCCTCTTTAAAATAAGAATGAACACCTTACATTTGGGAAGATAGAGAGAATTAATGGGAAGAATCACTTTTTTTCCAAATTTTAATTAGTTCAAGCATATATAAAATTAACCAAGTTCAATGAAATCAAATCAGCATACAGAGACTATTCTCTTTAAAGAAAAGCTCTTCTCCAGGCTCTTAATAACAGCCTTCTATACATTCAGTACTTCAAAGGCAATGAAAGTAATGGTCTTTCTTCTTTTGCTTAGTAACATGCAAAACATCTTTTTTTTCCTTTTATCAAGGTATGCGTTAACCAAATTTATACATTATTATTTGAAGAGATATTCTCTGACACTAAATAATTAAATATTACACTATTAAATATTCTTACTTTAAAAGACATATTTTAGCCCTGGCTGGTGCAGCTCAGTTGGCTCAGTGTTGTCCTGCAAACTGAACGGTTGCTGGTGGTGGGATTCCTAGTGGGACATATGCATGGGTTGCAGACTTGGAAGCCTGGTCAGGGTGTGCATAGACAGCAACCAACGGATGTCTTTCTCTTACTTCGATGTTCCTCTCCTTCTTTTTCTCCCTCCTTTCTCCTCTCTAAAAATATCAAAACTAAAAATTTGAAAAGAGATATTTTAAAATATTATAATCCTGAAACCTAGACAATTAAAAACAAGGTTGTGAATTATGCAGCTGAAGAAAGGAAATGAACTGTATGGTGACATACCACCTGGCTGTAGACAACAATAATGAGAAATCTTAAATGCTTCAAAAAATCTCAAGTGGATATGGCTGGTGTGGCCCAGTGGACTGAGTGCTGGCCTGTGAACCAAAGGGTCAGTGGTTCAATTCCCAGTCAGGGCACATGCCGGGGTTGCAGGCCAGGTCCCCAGTAGGGGGTGCTTGAGAGGCAACCACACATTGATGTTTCTCTCCCTCTCTTTCTCCCTCCATTTCCCTCTCTCTAAAAATAGATAAATAAAATCTTTAAAAGATAATCTCAAGTGGGGGTCAGAGGTGAGAAACAAGGTAATCAGGATAGTAAAAAATAGCTTTATTCAAAGTTGTCATTTATTGAGAGCTATAGGTTAGGTTTTGTATCAAGTACTATATATGTATTTTGACATTAAATATTCTCAATGTCCATATAAAATAGATTTATTTAACTGAAAAATGTACTGAGATCCATAGAAGTTGAACAATTTGCCCAAGATCAGGCAATCATAACTGGGATTTTTGCTAATCTGACTTCAAAGTCCATCAGTTTTTCTGCCTTCTATCCTTATATTACTTACTACTCTTCATAATTATAGCTACATTTTGCCCCAGTCTGGTGAAAAGAAATGTGAAAAGAAATTTCATATTTCTTCTTTTTAGAAACATTGCAGTTCATCAAACCCCTTTGGTATATATCTGAAATACACATGACTTCCACCCACACTGTTCTCTCTACTGCCATGTTTGCACCTCCTGACTGTCCTTACAAACAATCACATGATCTGCAAATTCCCCTCATCTGGAAAATGCCCTTTGATGACTAGAACAGCTATAACCCTCCCATCTTTGTACAACCAACGTTCATTTATCACACCAGATCTTGTACTAATGGATTTATTTACCAGTGGTTCGTAAGAGCAGCATTTGCACACACAGCATCAGCATCACCTGGGTACTTGTTAGAAATGTCCATTCTTAATCCAACTTTGAACCACTAAATTAGAAACTCTAAATATGGGTCACAGTGTATTTTTCTTTACTTGCATGTCACAGTCTGACATGCAAATCATGCTTCATAAGGAGTATGTCAGGCACCTAGGCAAATTCCATGTCCCCCAAGAAATGGAATTCCTCATAGTTCAAAATGGGCCCAAGATCCAGACACTAGTTTATAGGAAGGGGGAAGGGATGAGTGTAAAGACTTCTGGCAGCTACTGTATGGAGCATTTACTAAAATCCTTTTTTGCCTGAATTTAGTCATATGACCACATCTAGATGCAGGAAAGGCTGAAAAGAGCAGTCTTCCTTCCATTATAAAGCTGTATTTCCAGTTGCAATTCTGATCATGAAAGAAAGGGGAAACAGATACTGGGACAGCCATTAGTCTATACCGTAAGAACTAAGTGCTATTAAGAAAAAGACTAAAATTAAAGATAAAATAGATTTCAACAGGCTAAAAGTTAGTATTGGTATCATTTCCTTGAAATTCTCTTGTTAAGCTTGGTTGGCACAATAAAACTAAGATTTCTGAAAAACCTGAGGCTATATCTAAGAGAAAAAAACTAAATGAATATAAAGCAAAGGTTTCTTTATGGAGGAAAAAAACATGTTACTTAAGTAATAATAATTACACTATTTAATCTTTCCTGTAATACAATTCTAAGCCTAAGCACTAAAATACAGAGTGATAAATTGCCTGAATTTTTGTATAAATGTATATTCTTGTTATAATAAGAAATGACCATTGGAAGAAGTTTAATGTTGGAAAACAATATGACCAGTTTTCAATATATCAGGAAACTCTAGCTGAAAATGTACATGAAATTCACCCTGATTTGGCACACTCGTAAGAAGAACATGAGGCTTTTCATGCACAAGTTTAGCATAGCCTTTGGCACTGTGTGATTAAGTGTTACACAATTTGTGATGTAACACTACTGTCCAAGGAATAGAATAAAAGGACAATGTCTGTGTGCGTTGGGGGACACTATTGACAAAAATACAAAGGACATTTCCGTCCAAGCCTCTGGTGAAAAATAGAAAAGACACACAACAAGATTTTTTTTAAGTATGGAAATGCAAAAACGTTCTATAAATTTCATTACATGAACTAGGAGTATGCCATGGGGCAAAAAGGTAGAATTCTGGGAAACACAAACGACATGTTGCCTCAGTGTAGAAACTTTCTGAGAACGTTGAATGTAATGACAGGTATCATCTTTCACCGTGAGTGTGTTTTGATGCAGTGTTCCTCAAATGATCTGAGTTTACAACATTCTTCTCAGAATAACTAGCAACATTAGAATTTGATGGGTCACCTTTTCAGATAATATTGGTTTAGTGATTTCATGCATCACTGCTGACTACTTGTGTCCCCTCAATTAACATGAGTGCTAAGTCTCTTCCCTCACATGAGAACTCTATGCTCTGCCCCTCCAAGGGCCTTCCTTCATGAATGTCCCTTCTAAGGGCCTCTCACATATATTTTGTGTGTGTGTGTGTGTGTATACACACATATAATTTAGATTTAATATATTTATACATTTATTATATTTATATGTATAATTTATATATACATATTATTATATATAATACATAAAAATTTATGTATAAATAAATTATTTATCTATTTATACCTTAATTATACCTCACCAATATACACCTCAACAGAGGTCAACTATACCTCAATTCTTGCCTCACCTCATTCCTACTAACCCCCTCATTATTTTTCAGTATTTTCCCAAATAATGGTTGTTAGGACTGTATGTGCTGCCTAAATATATTTCTTTCTCAAATGAAGAGGTGTGCCATAGGTGTTCAGAACCTGAAAGCAGGAGGATGCATGTGAAAGTCATGAAAATCACAACAGAATGTGAAGATATGGCTTCACTGGAAGCTAACTGGGAAGTTAGATGGCACCAGCAAGAAGACATGCAGAATATAAAGAGTAAAAGCCAGTTTCTAATTCTCCTTGGCACGTCAAATGTGATAAGGGGATGGGAGAAGGTGAATTATGAGAGTATGTGTGCATACCTGTTGGCACCTTTATCTAGCTTCTCCATTACAAAGATTATGCTTTCTGATTTTTAATCATGACTGGAATTTATGCCATGAAAAACCCTACAAATTTATAATGAAAAATTGAAGAATTAATTCCATTGCTAATATGTGGACTATATGTAATAAGAATTGAACAATAACAAAAATGCATTCACAAAATGTAGTTATTCATCAAAAGTCTAAATTATTTGTGTTTAAGTATATTGGTTTGTCAAGCAGTATCTGAATGATTAACACGGACCTAAATTATCAGATATTTAAAAAAGAAGATAAGTAGTTATAACCACTGTCCACAAAGACTCCTTAAGCTAGTATATACTGAAGGGTGAGGGGAGTTACCCAAGTATAAAGCTAGAAGTAATAAAATATGACAAGGTTAATACACTGATATAGTGGTGACCTGAACAAAGAATTACTGGACCAACTGTGTCAGTAGGGAAAAAAAATTGCTGAGGCAAAGAAGAGATCTGAAAGATTTTACAAAGATGGCAGCATCTGAGCTATGACTTGAAGAAAAACCAAAGATTTACTCCCTGAGGAAGAGATGAAAGGAGGCAGTGTGAGGAATGACTTGGACGGATAAATGTGAGTAAAAAACCTAGAAGGACAAGTAGAGAAATGCCCAAGCACCATAATCTTTGGTATTTCACTTCTATACAAATGAACGTGTGAGTAAATGAATGAAACAGTGAAATGTAGATGGGAGGTGATGGAGAGAGGAGGGCTGCTATAGGGAACTACACAGATAAGATTCAGCACACGAAGGACTTTATGTGCCATAATTGTAACACTTGCTCTAAAATCAGTGGGATATCCATATAGAAAGAGAAAAGGAAAAAAAAGGAAAGAAAAGAAAAAAACCTAGATACAGCCTGATGCCATACATAAAAATCAACTGTGAACGTGTACATAGGCTTTAACTATAAAATACAAAACCATAAAACTTCCAAAAGAAAACAAATAAAAAGTGTACATAGCTTCAGGTTTGGTATCAATATTTAGGCACAACACCAAAAGCATAATCAATGAAAGAAAAAGTTGAATAGTTTGACTTTAGTAAAATTAAAAAGGTCCTTTCTGTGAAAAACACTGTTAAGAGGAAAAAAAGATCAGCCACAGCCTGGGGGGATGGGAATTACAAAATATATACACGACAAAAACATATATTCAAAATACACAAAGAACAGTAAGGATGGGAAGTGACGGGTATGTTGATTAGTTTGACTGTGGTAAACATTTCACAATGTACATCTGTATCAAAACATCACACTATACACCTTAAATATATACAATTTGTACCTGTCTACTTTACCTCAATAAAACTAAGAAAGAAAATAAAAAATACACAAGGCACACTTAAAATTGAACATTCAGAAAACAAACAATCCAATTTAGGATTTTAAAAGATCTGAGTACACATCTCACTATAGAAGATATACATACAGATGGCAAATACACTTTAAAATCAATACTCAACTTCATTTTTCACTAGAGAAGTATCAAAACAACATTGTAATACCACTATATACTTGTAAATGGCAAATACATTTATTATATCAAACTGACAATGCAAATAGCTCGTGAGAATGCAGATCAACAGGAACTCTCAATCATTGCTGCTGAGAAAGCAAGAGAGTTCAGCCACTTAAGAAGACAACTGGCAATTTCTCAGGAAGCTAAACAAGGGTGAAGAACACCAAGATTTGGGGAGTTAGATGAAGTATAATTAGTAACGTGTTGATAAAGAATCAATATGCTCATAGTCAACCTTCTTGCTCCTCTCTAAACTTGAGATCAGACAGTGGTCTCCACCACCTGTTAAACAGGAAGAGATGTATTATTCAGCACCCCAGAACCACAATATATCTGTCAGAGCCAGAAAATGGTTAGTCCTGCCTGGTGTGGCTTACTGGATGGAGCGTCAGCCCCTGCACTAACAGTCGTTGGTTCCATTCCCAGTCAGGGCACATGCCTGGGTTGCAGGTCAGGTTCCCAGAAGGGGCATGAGAGAGGCAACCACACACTGATGTTTTACTCGTTCTCTTTCTACCTCCCTTCCCTCTCTCTAAAAATATATAAATGATATCTTTAAAAAAAGAAAATAGGTGCAACTGTTCCTGTCAATCCCCAGTGCCAGTGAAATAAAGGCTCTTTCCTTGGCCTTTACTAAAGTGATAGAATTTTTCTGTGAGCCAGTATCTCTGGTTGTACCTGAGTGGGATTACACAATCACCCACCTGCTCCCTAGTGAAAAAGGGAGGCTAGGAAACAGGGTTTAGTTCATCAATTTGTATTTTTGTTTGTCTGAATACCCAAAGTGCATTCTGGAAACTATCAAAATGTAAACAAGGTGTTCAAAATTTTGAGTGGTCAAAAATAACCAATGTCTTTGCCTACCTATAAAACATAGAAGGAGAGTCATATAGAGATAATAATAACTCTGAAAGTAGAATTGAAGTAAAAATATCATTAATTTGTAGTGAGGGTGGGTGGCAATCATTTGCAATTTTTGCTAGGAGAATATAGAAGCCAGTGGTAGGGATGCATGAAAAAGATGATTCAGTGCATTCAATGTAAGACAATCTAAAATTGAACTGAAAAAATATCCCTTCAGAATCTATACATCCACCTGTTCAAAAACTAGAGCCCAAATTGGTAGAATATATATATTCTACTAATTATATGTGTAAAACTATGTATATATAATTACATGTATATATAATAGAATCAATTAAACTACTTTTATTGAGCATGTCAATGCAGCTAGAAAAAGCAAATCTATACTTCAGTGTATTTTTTTATTTTAAACAAAATCACAGAAATGAAACAAAATACTGGCTAAAAATGTAATTTTTTGGCATACTAACATAGCACACATAAATCAATTTTACAAACTAAAACTAATTGGATACACTTTGATATACTCCTTGGATAGGGTATCACTGTTCTAAAATTTACACAGGTCAATGTGCACTAATATACCTTAGAGTTTCATATGGCTATGCTCTAATGTCAATTTTTTTGAGTGAAGATAGTGAGAATTTTTAATAACCAGTGTAAAGAGAAACATCTCTTGATATAATTACTATTAGTTATAGATGTAAGGGGAATAAGTTATAAAGAAAAATAGTTGAATTTTTTTCTAATAGCTGTTTATTGGTGTGTTTCACTTGCTGCAGGACCTTGCACTGTTGAAACCATTGTTTCCATTTACATCTCGAATCTAATGTGCAATATTTAAAATATTTAACTACCCTTTAGGGGGTCAGCTATCTCCCCTAAAACTCACCATTTATCCTGAATGATTGGGCTTATATGAAATACAGATAATGCAGACCATGTAATTCAGCTACTACATGTATAAAACCTATGCAAAGTCAGGATACATAGGCTTACGCAACTGGAGTTACATCACAAAAAATCATCCAGAACAAAGTTAGCTCTGACAAATTCCATTTTTACTGTGTTATATAGAAAACTACATGGTGGGGGAGGCAAATCCACATGGAATTGTGGCTTTGGGGCCCCAAACCTGTGATGAACTGGGACTGAATCGCTTACCTTCCAAAGCCATTAGGAAACCCTAATCTTTGATGTGGTTAGATAAGGTCAGTCATATTTATTCTGAATTAGATAATTTCCATATGAATAATAATTTAGGAGATCTTAACTAAACCCTCTTAACAACTTGGTTTTCATGCTCAACTATTTAAGGGTCAGTAACCTTGAGTTCTGAGCAGCTCCATGGTTAGACAAATGTGCTTTCAAACAAACAGAACAGCAACAACAAAAGCAGAATCAGTACTTAAGTCTTCCCCAACTTGCAATAACTGGTGCTGGGATAGCATGAGAGGCATGTTATCTGTTTTCACTCAGAAGGTTCAGAAATGCTGTCCTGCCTTCTAATACAGGAGAGTAACAGCTCATTTTAGGCTGAGAACACTAGCTCTGTCAAGCACACCACTTTTCAGAAGAGACATGAGCTCCAGGCACTCTGTTACGCTACTATAACAATTAAGCTAATAAAATAAGAAGTAACTAAAGTACTTTTTGTTCTTCTGAATCACTGAAGCAGCAAAGTGAAGAGGACTTCCAGAAAAGCTAAGACTTTTTCCAGTAAAACTCTAATTTTAAACCCTTATCCATAATATTAAGGCCAAAGCTGAATATGTGTTCCTTAAACTTCTATAAAATCCTTCAGAACAACCTTTTTTTTAACTTATTGAAAGGAAAATAGCCACACATAATATCAGACTTAAACACAAGCATTTTCCCCAATATGTAACTCTAGAATACAATAAATAAGAATATTGTTAAAAACAAAATTTACATAAAAATAAGGAATATTACTTAAGATAAAAATTGAGATTCAGAGTAAGCAGAAACAACTTCTGGCACTTAATAAATGCTATTTTTTAAGATGTCAGTAACTTACAGTTTATTATCAAATGTTAGAATCCTACTCTGTCTGCTATTTTGTGATATTTTTATAAAAAATTTCCTTTCAGTGTATGGTCATAAAATTAAAAATAGGAAATTTTTACAATATTGGAATCACATGTTACCCACACTTTGAACCAATTGCTTTTTCCATTTCCAATTCTTATCCAAGTAAGAAATGCACATGGTGGAAATAAAATTTTACAGAAGGGTTTATACTACAGGCTGCACCTCACAAACACAGGGCCTGTTTCCCTGTGGGCACTGCTTTCAGCTCTTTCTGTTTTGAGTGTCTTTCGGTAGTTAGCTCCTTAACTTTAATAACCAACATAAATTTTTATTTATCGGTTTGTCATTTTAAAGCTCTTTTTTTAAAGAAAAAGTTTTAATTCACACAGTTTCCTCTCCCTTCTCAAAGTTGGTATTTTATATTCCAGTTTTTGCTCCATCAACTCTACCTAATTGTTTGTTTAGTCGATCTTTGTGTTTAATTATAAAAATAATGGTTCCTCAATCTTTTGACATATTTTACTTACCCTATTCCATTTGTCATATTTTTATTTTAATTTGCCACAACTGATTGCAAATATTTTCATTCTCTTTTCTAGTCATATTTTCAGTGTTCTGCATTTTTGTCTGTAGATTTATCCCAAAAATTAAAAGCAAATAAACAGCACTGTTAGGGAAAATAATTTTTACCCTACTGTTTTCATTTGGAAAGACCTTCCCTAAACACTGACTGTCCTCCAGCCACTCTCTAACTTCTCGCCAAAGGAGAAATGACTTATTTGATAGGCAAATCTGACACATACTAAACACAGCACTTCCTACTTTAGTTTGTTCAGGCTGCTATAACAGAGACACCATAGGCCAGGCAGCTTCAACGTTTACTTCGCACACCTTTGGAGGCTGGAAATATGCATTTGGAAGGTTATTCAGCCTTAAAAAAAGGAAAAGGAAATCTTGCAATGAGTAACAACATTGAGGAGCCTGGGGACGTTATACTGAGTGAATAAGCCAGTCACAGAATGACAAATACTGCATGCTTCCACTTTTATGGCATATGCAAATTAGTAAAACTCATGAAAGCAAAGAATAGAACTGTAGTTGCCAGGGGCTAGGGGGAGGGTTATGCAAGATGAGTAAGTTCTAGACATATGCTGTACAATATTGTGCTTATAGATAACAACAGTATTACACATTTAAAAATCTCTCAAGAGTGTAGATTTCATATTAAGTATTCTTAACACAATAATTTTTGAAGTTACTTTAGATACTAGATAAGCATACAATGGTACATCACTAAGAATAAACTTTGATATATGCAAACTTAAAAAAAATCACACCCGGGTTGGTGTGGCTCGGTGGATTGAGTGCCAGCTTGTGAACCAAAGGGTCACCAGTTCGATTCTCAGTCAGGGCACATGCCTGGGTTATGGGCCAGGTCCTTAGTGGGTGGCACACAAGAGGCAACCACACATTGATGTTTCTCTCCCTCTCTTTCTCCCTCCCTTCCCCTCTCTCTAAAAATAAATAAATAAAATATTTTTAAGTCAACTAGAATGTTGGGGATTCCAAGGTAGAGTGCACACTGTGGCAAATGAATTTAATTATATTATGAATATACAACATAACTGTGCTGAAGGGGTGAGACCATAAAAAGAGCTGACCTCAGAAACTTTGGAAAATATTGTTTTCACTGAAAACTATAAGGCTAGAGACATACACACCAACACCGTACTTATAAATTTGTTTTTCACAGGGGTGAGCATTAACAATTCTGAAATTTCATTACGTGAATACTGCAGTTAAACAAGTAAGTGAATGGATATTAGAGACCAGGAAATAGATTTCTCATTGTCAGAGAAGGAAGATAAAGATGAGCAAGAAAGAAGGATAAAATGAATGTTGAGATATTGAGTTGGAGTCAGAGACATTAGAATAAATGTATGTTTAGCTTAATATACATATACAGGTGAAGACATACAGAAACAATCATGGGCTCATAGATTAGTGAACAGATATATATTACCTAGCTCTATATGCTAAGAAGACTAGAAGTAATGGTATTCCAGGAGCAAGAAACACACTCAGTATCCATATATGGATGATGCTCCAATAAAAGGAACCAGGCCTCCTTGAAAAAATAAAGTATCCAGGATAACACAGGATGAGCCTAGAGTATTGTGTTATTCTGTGGTATCAGAGTAAGAAAGGCTAAAACACACACACACACGATGGGACATTGCTGAGAGATACAGTAGCCAGCCTGAAAGAGCTCCCTTGGGTCAAAGCTGAGATTTAACAAATAAATAACTTAAAATATAATATAAATGTATGTGCATTCATAATGTAATTAAATGATTGCATAAAGAGATGAATAGAAGAAGAAGGATAAAAATCTTCCTTACTAAAGCAATAAATATAACTTCAGGTGAAGGTTCTGCTAAAAATAATTCTCCTGATGGGGAAAAAAATGTGAAGCGGAACCCTTAGCTAGGTGGCAGATTCCCGTAGCAAGAGGCAGTGGAAACCACACTGAGTACTAAAAACACTTGCTCACAAGCAATTGTCGTTAGTCCTCTAGCTCCCAAAGCAAATACAACACCACACTTTGAAGAAAACTGAGAATTATAGGGGAAATGGAAAGTTACAGGTTTTAATGACACTTTAAAAAAGAAAACTTCTCAAGGTTCCCACTATTGCAAATTTATAAACTTTTGCCTCTCGTAAAAAGGAATCTTACAGATGGTTAAATTCCATCTCCAGACACAGAAAATGCACAGGGTCCATATTAACCTCCCCATCGAGTACATGTCATGTGGAATCTGAAGCCCCAGTTCATACTGGCTGGTGTCTTGGTCAACGTAAATTAAAGTTTTTTTTCCATGTTTCTTCTTCCTCTCCATACGCCAGTGTTTTTGCTGGGATCTTTGACAACACTGAGTACTAGCAAGCTAAGCACAGCTTGTATAATATGACCTGGGATAACTACCTTAGTTGCTAGGCATTAGCTAAATTGTGTTCTAATACTGTGATAGCCCATCATATCCTAGTAACCCTCAACATTTTTTTTTCTAAATGAGGTACATGAATTATTTTCTGTTAGTTCTTTCCTGAGAATAGAAGACTGGCAAAGGTTTCTGTAGAGATATCTGGCTTTATCAGCATGCCAACCTTAATATTTTATTTTGGGGGTGGGTGGGGCAGGGGAGAGTGATGGAGGGGAAATGGGAACAACTGTAACTGAACAACAATTAAAAAAATTTAAAAATACAAATTAAATACTTTATTTTTAAATGACAACATACGAGGCTTCTGGACTTTAAGATCCTCAAATCCCAAGATGGAGAAAGCTATGTTTAACTTCCAACAGGACTACAAGTTTTGCCTGGTACTTAGGGGGAAATCTTGCCATTTTCTGACTGGGAGAAAAGTGCTGGGCTGCCAGCAAAGTCCCCTTTAACGCGTCCTGTTCATGGACTGCGTTCTCAGGCATCAGACTCAAATGCAGGCAGCTAAGGCGGGCTGTTTACAAAGATGTATCCTTGGTCTCACCATCTCTGGGAGGAAAGGGAAGAAAAGAGGACAGGGCACAGTAAAATCAAGGCAGTTTCAATAGCAACTCCACAGGCAACTCAGGATTGAAAATGGCCCACGGGGTTTGTCACGCACTGGGTCAAAACAACTGGCCTTTTATACCTCCACTCAATCTTTGGCTGTGGGCACCCCTGAGAAGAGTGTGACCAGGAGCGAGGCAGCGTCTGCAGCAGAGGGAACCCTGAAAGCGCTGACAACTGAAAGCTATCATCTGACTGCCCTCCCTTAAGCCAAGGCACAGTAGCCTTCCCTCCAAGGCACGTCTGGACAGTGCATCACTGTTCGTAGCACACAGCCTGGTGCTCCAACCAAAACTTCTTATCGGAGCTCTTCTTTATAAACCGATTCCCGTGTTTAACCACTGGTATTTTGCATGCCTCTGATAATCATGAGGATGCATGTGCCTCACTGTATTAATGCCCACAATTTATTTAAGCTATAACTTTGGGTGGTGGTGGTGGTCGATTTGTTGTTATAGACATACCATGATGAACATCCAACGTCCTAGGACCTTATTTTATACCCCCTACAGTGCCCAACACATTACTTTGCCCCACACTGAAACTTAATATTTGGAGGTGATGCAATATGAAACAATTAACACAGCTATGCATCTAGAAAAACATGATCGCATGGTCCAGTTTTGCCAATTATCAGCTCAGCGATTTAAATCCTTTTCCTCATCTGAAAAAGTGTACTAAATAATAATAAATAATATAATAAAAATGCCTATTCAGTTTTTATGCAGAGAATTTTGAGTAATTAATGATATAATGTATAATTGCTAACCATTGTTCAGAGCCTCCTGTGTGTCAGGTACAGTTAAAGACCTTTGAAGGCACTGACTCATCTAATCCTTCAAACAATTTACTATTTTTTAACATTGTTAATTATGCAGGCTAGGAAACAGAGAGACAAAATAATTTTCTCAAGGTTATATAACTAGTGAGTACTGGAGCCAGAACCTGCTCTTACTACATCACACTGCCTCCTCATAGTGCAGCCATGCCCCTTAGCGATGGGACACGTTCTGAGAAGTTCCTCATAGGCAATTTCACCGTCGTGCGAACATCACAGAGTAACGTGGCATACTATTTTACAGCAAACATTTTTATAATGGGCACGCTCTAAAATGACAATGAAAAGTGCAGTAAATATATAAACCGGTAACATAGTCTTTATTATCATGATGAAGTATTATGAAGTGTACATAATTGGGTGTGCTATACTTTTATACAAATGACAGTGCAGCAGGTGTGTTCACACACCATCACCACAAGCATGTGGGTAATGTGATGCGCTATGACGTCAGGATGACCGCAGCATCACTAGGCAACAGGTATTTTGCTTCATTATAATCTTATAGGACCTCCACAGTATGTGTGGTCTGTCGTTGACTGAAATGTTGTTACATGGTGCATGACTATATTGTCCTTTACATCCTGAATGCACCGATGTTATTTATTATTAAAGTCATGTGTGTCTACTTGATCTTTTATAATCATTGTACATACTATAAAGCAAAATTACATATGTCCATCAAAGCATTTATTTTCAAAATGTATTACTCTCCTCATATGTGGTAGGTACTTATTAAGGTGCTGGTGGGAAATTAGTGAATAAAATAGTAATCCCTTTCCTCATGCAATTTATATTCAAGTTGGGGAAGCAGATGAAAAGATAATAAATAAGTACAATGCACATTGTGTTGGATAAGTTAGATAGAGATAAATGCTTTAGAAAGCAAGAAAAGTGTTATATGTTAGTGCATGAAATATTTGATAGAGAGACCATAGATCCTCAGTAATTTGAATTTTGTGTTAAATTTTTGAGAATTTAATTGTTCAGAGCCTCACATAGAACTTAGCATAAAATAGATTCTCAATAAATGTGCATCTTTTTAATGTGAGAAACAAAAGAAAGAAGATATTTCAACCATACCTGTAAATGAAATGACCATAGATAACAGTGTTTATCGTGATTATAATTCATGGTAATTATTCTGTGTAAAAGAAACAATTTCAAACAGGTGCAAATTATATCTTTCAAGCAAATTTAAGCAATAGTAAGAAATATTTCATCAAAGATATTACAAATATAGTCTTAAATTATATATTTTATCATAATTTTTCCCTAAATTATATAAAATTCTTGCATAATCTTTCTTTCTTTTGTATTATATGTTTAGCAATTTACTCCTCCTACTGTGAAAAACCGTAGGGAACTGCTGTGACACCTAGAATTTGTGTTTTTAGATTATTGTTTTCTCTCTATTTGACTATATTCTCCATCTATTTCCATGCTTGTAATATGCACTATACAATTACACCTATAATTGCTATCACTCCTAGTGCTTACTACTTGCTAAGTACTGCTGTGTCCTTTTACATGTCATTTCTATGTATCTCTTAGCACAGTGCTAAGATACAGGTATTATACATATTCAGTTCTGCACATGAAGACACTGAGGCACAAGGTGGTTGTATACAGAATCAGTGAGTATCAACTAGTCTGTTCCAAGACACCATCATCTTAGCTATTATATTAATCTGCCCCTCTTAAAAAATATCCTAGACAAATTTCAATTTCAGGAAATTGATGGATGTTTCATTGAGGCATGAGAATACTTTCTCACCAGGTTTTCTTTTCTTTTTTCTTAAAAAGTGGCATTTTACAAGTCTTATATATTCTAAAGACACTTACTGAAGCAACAAAAAATTATTTAATAAACCCTGATTCTGAGAAAATGGAATTCACATACCCCACCCTGTTTTTCTCATTCAATGCAACTATAAACCCCAGACAGAATGCATGGAGACCTCTAAAAACTAAGTGGTAGCAGCAGGAAGAGAAATGGAGATCAGAGCTTTAAGATTCCTTGAAGTGAAAGTGAGTTGACTTTTTTTTCTTTTTCTTTTTTTTTTTCTTCCCCAAAGGTAGTTAAAAAGCCAGACATGTGCACTGGACGCTGATAAAAGAAGTTCCAAGAGAAACTCTGTTTCTGGCCAAGCAGCAGGAAAGGGGTTCTCTATGATTTGGAGAGAGTGAAGACAATCCCAGATATTTTTCTTACCTTTCCTACCATGCTGACACTTGGCAATACCCTGGCAGCCATGACAGCACGAAGCAGTGATCCTGGGTAATTTACTTTAAACAAAGGAGGGGAGAACCCTTCCATCTGACCAAAGAAACTACGGTCCAGACAACATCAGGAAAATTCCGGAGGCTTTTCTTTCTCTGTCCTCACACTACAGTCAGAGGAAAGTGCACAGCAGAGCAAGGAACCTCAGAACATAAACTGAAGTGAAAAACTAAAGAAAAGTAATTAATACCAAAAAAGTTGGAATGAATAAATAGGAGTACAAAAATGAAAGTAAGTGTAGCAAGCTAAAAAAATTAAAGTATTGGTAGTAAAAAACATCAAAACCTGTAATAAGTTCAAATGATTTAAATACACCAATTAAAAATAAAAATAATCTGACTGGATTTTTAGAAAAATCATTTAGAGGCTGTTTACAAAAAGCCACTGTAAATATGAGCTAGAGGTATGTTTAAAAGGATGGGAGTTGATGTATCATGAAAACTCTATTATAATAAAACTTTATTTAATAAAAATAAAGCAAAATGGCTCCATTAATGGCAGACAAAGTAGACTTCAGAAAAAGGAAAATAACCCTGGATAAATAGAAACATTACATAATAATAAAATGACCATTTCACCAAGAAAATATAACAATCTTAATAATATGTATGCACTTAAGAGCTTCAAAATACATGAAGCAAAACTGGTAAAACTGAAGAGAGATGGAAAAATTCACAGTTATTTGGACACTTCAACACTCAGTAATCAACAGAACAAGTAGGCAGAAATCAGCACAAATATAGAACTGAACTAAGCATCATTTACTAATTTCATCAAACAATATTTATAAATACTCCAAAAATAGAAAAGTACACATTTTTCTTCAGTGCACACGCAATATACAAGATAGAAATATCCTGAGTCATAAAACAAATTATAATAAATGTAAAAGAAATTAAAAATACAAAGTATGTACTGTGACCACACACTTTAAGAGATTAAAGAATGAATAGATTAAAAGATAATTGGAACTTGGGAATTAAACACACATTTAAATAATCAATTAAGAACTCATATGGGAAATTGGAAAATACTTTAAACTAAAGAAAAAGAAAATTATTAAAAAATCAAAATTGGGGAGATACAGTTAAGCAATGTTTATTGAGAAAATTATAGCATTCCATGCATATCATATTAAAAAGGTCTCAAATTAGCACTCTAAGTTTCTACCTAAAGAAACTAGAAAACATATGAAAAATCAAAAAAGAAGAGAATAATAAAAACATAAATTAATTCATTGAAACAGAAAACAGTAAATTAAAACAAACAGAAATTATTTTTAAAAAGAATTAATAAAATTGACACATTTTAAGCCATACTGACAAATTAAATAATTAGAAACTACTTATAATAGTTTAACTATAATGTATCTATGCATATTAATCTACATTTGCTATAGTCACATTCATTGTAAATTAGGCCACATTTAACATATCCAATGTAAAGAATAAAGATCTACAATATTGAAGCTGACTATTAAAAATTCAGTTCATCCATTTCCCCACAATGACTTACCACCGTACCTATGCTGTCAACACATGTCTTTCTGATGGAGCAATGGAATAAAAATTATAATGGAAAATCTTACAAAGCAATAAGCTTATTAAATTGACAGACATATCATGCAAGATGTAAAAGAAAGTTTAAAAGTTATAATACGGTCACAGTGATGTTTCTAAAAAATTTAAAAAATGAAAAACCTTCTACTTTGAAGTACAATAAAGGTCTCATTTCTTACAAACTAGTCCCACACATATTCACAAATCATGGTTAGCTGTGCAATCTTAAAAAATAATTAATCTTAGCAGCTGGCCATTATTGGAAAGATATTCAAATGAAATAATTTATTCTATATCATTCAGCAATGCTACTCTTCTGAGAAAAATTGATGAGACAGCAAAAGATATTTGAAAATTAGCTGCGTAGCAGAGACTGTAGCCAAGCAAATTTTAAATAAGTAAGTAAAACCTTCTGGGCAATAATAATGCATTTCAGCTTGCATAAAATTATTGAAAAATGTGTTTTTAAAGTTTATTTGTATTTAAAAACCCAAAAAGTAATTTTATTGAATGAAATCCTTTTCCAATGTCATCACTGTATAATAAATGAAATATGAACAAGAGGAATAGTTGTTTAGTGAAATGAGTTTATAGACAACTTTTCACAAGGTTTCCAAGGGGCTTTTATCAATTCTTTGCATTCTTCATAAAAAATGCTCAGTCACCATGAAACTTAATGATAGACTCCATGAATCAGTTATTAGCTTGTTAGCATTATTAGTAAATTTGAGCAATCTCTTTCTCTCCTTCATATTCAAAGTGGAGCACTGTACTTCATTTTTGTCTAGAAATTATTCATTTTGTAGTTTATCAGTTGATGAATTTCATTTTAGGATTGTTAAATAACATTACATTTATTCATAATAAAAAGAATTATTTGGGCTCACAAAATCAAGAACCACTATATTGTAATCTTGCAAAAAAACAGCATATTAATGTACTTTTAAATATTTTTTAAATTGTGTAATTTTTAAAATCTCATTAGAAGATAAACTTTTGTTTCCTTAATTACTTGTGCAGATGAATTTTTCTGCATATATTTAGCTTTTTGTATTTTTCTCTGAATTACTCTCCATGATCATTACATATACTCCAATCAGTGAATTTAAGTTTTATTTATATCTATCTTATAAGGACTTTGTATATTACATATGTTAAGCCTTCATTATAATCATAGCAAATATTTTTTCTTTATGTATCACAGGTATATTAACACCAGTTGCAATTTTGTTGCACAGATGGCTACCAAATACCTCACATATTCTTTGTGAACATTTTCACTGTACTTAGCCTTAGAAATTCCTCACCCAGGCTTACAAATACTTTGATGTTTTAAATTCTTTCATATATAGTTTTATTTAATAAATTCAACTTGATTTCTCCTTTGGCATGCATTTTACTGAAAAATGTAAGGTCAAGTTAGAAATGATTCTAACCTGATTGATTCCATGACATAATTTTCCCATTTATTTCTTTAACTATGATCACTATGTTCTAAATTCATATATATGTGATTTGTTTCTATATTTATTTTTCTCAATAATTATTGATCCTTGTCCTCATAACACAGTGTATGAATGATGATGCTTTAAAATAACTACATAGTAACTGGAAGCTCATATTTCCCTCCTCGTTATCCTTTCTTCAAAATCACTAGCACTGCTCTATCAATCATTTCATTGTCACATACTTTGGAATAGTAAAACCAAATTTGTGAAAACATGAAGGCATTTTATAATACTGTACTAAACTTCTATCTGAACTCTATAGACACAAACAGGCAAGAGCCTTTCCAATAACTTTTGTCACTACACATGTCAAGCAAAAATTGTAAAATATTTATTGATAAAATAAATGCATGCATCAGTAAATATATTCAAAATGTATTGATTTGTTTCCACCATCTGATGCTTACAAAAAAAATATTACCAATTAGACAATACATAGATACATGGTTTGGCTCCTGAAAAAGTTAAGACACAAAATCTCAAATCAGTAAAAAACAATGTTTACATTTGCAAAATCAAGTTTTACACAATTGTTAATTCACTAAGAAGAGTTAATTCTGAATAGACAAGCCTAAATACAAGCTCGACAAGTTCAGGAAACAGAGCACAGCATTTAAATGATCAAGCCAGGGATTCAGAAGATAATACTGACGCTTAATTCTGTGGATATCATACCATACATGGACCCTCTCTGCAAACAAACAAACAAACAAACAAACAACACTTTTGGGTTTTTTTTTTTTTTTTTTTTTGCCATTCCAAATGCACTCTTCCAGCAGCTGATACAATTTTGGACTAACCCAGACACTGAACGCATCTGTTCCGTATTATCTGCATCTCAACTTTGACGAGTTCTATGCTAACAGGGTGACTAATGAAAAAGTAACAGGACCAAGGGGTTCGGGGTAATTCTAACACATCATTCATTAGCTTGCCAAAGTCTCCTTCCAGATATCAAACTGCTAGTTTAATAAAAGAGTTTAAAAAATCAAGACCAGTTATTACCCCTGCAAGAGAGCCCTCAGGGAGAAGAAAAAATTCCTCAACTTAGTGCTCAAGGATATTCTATAATGAGCACCAACTATATCCTCGAAGTGGAGGTCAGACCATGGCATCAAATCCTCTGTCACTTTTCTTCACAGACACCCACTAAAAGCCCACAGCAGCATTTTAAAGCAGCAAAGAGCTCCAGCAATGGTTAATGAAAACTATGACTCCCCCTCCCACACCCCACCATGGGGAATAGCCTTCTGAACCAGAAAACAGGCAAAACTAGTCCATTAACTCTCCTTTGAGAGGTGTATGCTTTTGTGGCTTCATAAAAATAGCAATGCAGAGTTGGAAAAAATAATAAGTCTCAGACTTTAAATACTAAAACGCATGCACTTGGTAATCAGTTTAATGAATGCTTAGTAAATAAAGGGACCGCACACAAACCCGTATGTCCCTAAGGGATTAGTGTGAAACCCACTCGACAGGATCAAGAAAGAACTTTCCCAAAAGCAAAGGCAGGTGAGTAATTTGCCTTTCACAACCGGCTCTTCTACATTCATTGAAGGCACAGAGATCAACCAAACTCATTCGCCCTGTGGGCACCTTTTGGAGCTTATCTGCCCTGTGTGTTCTCTGGTCTCATGTTAGTTGCATTTAGAATCCTGACCATTATTTTCTTGTGATGAAGGAAAATGTATTGTTTGAACAAAGAACTGACTGCAGCAGATTAAATACATAAAGAATTCTTCCCAGCACGAATGACACCTTGCTTGGGAAAAGGGCCCCTGAGGTATAAAAGGTGAAAATTTCCTCACCCAACTCATCCCAAATATGCTAAGAGACAAGTTTTCTGAAACACAAGTTTAAAAGAGAGAACTGATTTCTTTTTTTCTTCACACTACATGCACTGGAACTTGGAGTTTCTGAGCATTCTCAAGAGTAGAGGGAGTAATGTACACAAAAAAGAAAAATGGTAGCGGGGGGAAATGTGTGAACATTGTGGACAGAGAGCCTAGCCTAGCAAGAAGCTTGGGGCTAGGCTACTGATTACCAAAATTGCTTTAATAGTCTCCTCAGCTTAACTAAACTTTAAACAGGCTTCTTCCTGACTACTGGCCCTTGACCTCTTTTTCCTCAGAACATTTATGTTAGAAAATTTGCAATTATAAATTCTTCTCTGTCCATTTGATGTAAGTAGTCTCCCAGCCTCTTGCCCTTATTACAACCCAGAATGTCTTTCTCAAGAACATGGAAGCCATCCCTTGGAAATGGAATCATCAGGAAAGACAGAGTCTCTATTTCCAGTGTTTAAGAGAAAGTAGGAGCCTAAATTTGATAAACACAAATTAGCCAAGTGTTAAACCCTGGTGGCCCAATTACATTGACCAACATCCCTTCCTAAATCCCCCAGTACTTTGCCTCTAGCTCCCCCTAGTGCTTAAACACTCCCCACCTTGTGTCTGAAGAGTTGAGTTCCATCTCTTAATGCAGCAAATAGTCTTGAATAAAGTCTTTCCTGGCTATATAATTCTGGCCAGTGCAATTTTTCTTTTACCCAGAGGAAAAAATAAACTAGTGAGGAATTTCCGGTGTTGATGACACCTGAACAAAAATGCATAATAGTTGATTGTGAATAATGTATGTGCCATCCTGGTGGAGTTTTTCCCCAAGAAAATCTGCAGTAATGATTGCTACCTATAACTGCCCACTTTGGTGGTTCTTTGGAAGACAGACAAGGTGAGACTGTGTTTTGTAGGGATAAACTTTATAGAAGAATGGGAAGAAGGATGAGGTTCTCCTGACTCTGGAGAACATAAGCATTCTTTTCTAATTCACTGAGTTCTCAGTAAACGCTACTGGAAATTATGGAATTGGAGACAAAGTCCTATTTTAAAGATTGACTCCAGAAAGTTGGAGACCCTCTGTCACCAAACATTGAGGTTGTACTTTATACGTACAAAACTTCTGCCTCTCATTATTTATTGTAGCAACCAATATTAGAATGTTATTGCTAAACAAATTTCCTTGCTTCTAAAGATCTCTGCAAAACACTTAGCATGAGCTATCTGTTACCAGGAAAAAAAACATTTGTTTATACTTACCTGGTACTACAATGATCTCTTTCTATTATTACCTCCTGTATCTGTGTTCAAAGATCTGCATGTGTAGATGGGCATTTTTATAATAGCACTTTGGGAGAGGGGAAATAATTCCTACGTGAGGATCTGAGCTAAAATGGGCCATTCTATGAGGCAGAAACCAGAACACCATACCCTTCCTCTGTGACATCGTTACACATCCATCGCAGCCACTGTGGCCCAAGCAGCTCACAGATTTTGATTTGCCTATTTGACAACTGTTATAGAATTATTAATTAATTTGAGAGGGAAAAAAGCTAGGCAGCCATCAAAATCTGATTGTAAAATAGAGCCCATTTCACTCCCGGGGAGGCATGTCTTAGGGAAAATCGATTTGCTGCTTCTCTAATATTCAATATATGGGTTGTAGTCCCAAATTTACATTGGATGATGATAAACCAGTTTAGAAAATGAAATAATTAACCTAATTGATATCAAAGCTCCATTTCACATCTACATATTTTTCTAACTACCCATCTGCCTTCTTTCTTTCTCTTCCCTTCCTCCCTCCCTCCTTTCCTCTTCCATTCCTTGCTTCTACCTTCCCTCACTCTCTCCCTCCTTTTCTGGATTTCAACGGCAAGTGCAATGATTTCTATACCTCAAAACAATTTACCAATGGTAAACCACAGCCTTTTGAGAAAATACAAGGAAATTATAACCTTCACTGTCAACAGTGCAAAGCAGTTAAATACTCTAGAAGGGGAATACCAGCACGGACTTTCTGCCGTGGTTACATGTTACTCCCTGGTGAGAAATGGATTTCCAGCTGGCAGAGGCAAACAGATTATTTTGAATGTGCAGTATTAATTTAGTGCAATTACTATGATTAATGTTTTTAGAACAAAATTGTGAGGTTTTCCTAATGAATAAAGCTGAAATGTTTTTATTACAATAATGTTGTAGCATTGTATTAATATAAAGTGGAGCAAAAAACCTAGAGAAGCATAGAACAGCCAAACCATAAATCTGAACACCCCAAAATTTGCTTTTAAACATCATTACCTCACTACTATAAAATTTCCTTAGTTGAAATGTAGAAAGTTTATTTAATATTTCCAACTGATACACTATTTTCTGAAGCTTAAATTTGATTTCCAGATATTAGAACTATGTGAAGGAAAAAAGTCCCAATAAAAAGGTGTAGTTACAGATCAAGACAATTAAAAACAACATCATTGTGAGTGCAAAATAGTGTGATGCTTGCAAATTCTAAAGAGTAATTTCTTTCTATGTGGAATTTTTCTGTAATAAAAACAAATGAACTGTAGTGCAGTGGTTAAGAACTTGGTTTCTGAAGTCAGGAAGTCTGAACTTAAATCCAAGTTAGTTTGTATGGACTTCTGCAAATTATTGAATTCTCCAAATAAGGGATTTTAAAATTTGGATTCTCAAGTATACATAAAGACTTTCCAATGGCATGGCATGAGTGATTTAAGAACGTCACTTTTCAGCCCTGGCCAGGTGGCTCAGTTGGTTGGAGTGCCATCCTGTACACCAAAAGGTTTAGGGTTTGATTCCCAGTCAGGGCACATACCTGGGTTGCAGGTTTAATCCCAGGTCAGGGAGTGTACCAGAGGCAAGGGATCCATATTTCTCTCTCACATCGATGTTTCTCTCTTTCTCTCTCTCTCCCTCTCTCTCTCTCTACCCCCACACACCCCACTTTCTCCTCTCCAAAAATCAATAAACATATGTTCGAGCGAGAATTAATAAGAATGTCAGGTCCAGTAAAGGTTCCATGCAGGATATCTTTTCCCACCTCCTCTAAGCAACTGATGATCTTCTAGTTAACAAATTCAGTGAAAATTCTCACCCCAGCTCAAATTCTTCCATGGCAGGTTGTCCTGGGGATTAAAAACTACTGGACTGACAAACAAATGGACAATTCCAATGGCTTGTCATGATGAAGCCCCTTACTGAAGCACTCTAAACCCTCTGCAGAATTTAGAGCACTGTGTTAGTATTTTACTAAGTACCAGTGGGACACTGGAAATGAAACATTTGGGGGGGGGGGTTTGTTGTAAATTCTGAAATCAGATATATTCTAGGATTGGGAATGAAGATAACTTTTATTTCAAAATCTTCCTCACCCATGCTTTAACTATTGCCCAAGAACATACTGCTCCTCAGGGAGAAACCCATGAGGCAAAGCAAAGAAAGCATCAGTGAGAAACGATGAAAGAAGTGGCACCTCAGTCCACCCAGGTGACCACTTCCGAGCAAGACTCTGTGCCTTACATGCCATATTTCTCAATCAATCCCCTCTGCCTCCCTCCTTCCATCCCCTCTCTCTCTCTTTCAACTGTTCACACTTATTTACAGTTAGAAGTCCTGGTGGTCATTTTGAAGTAAATACATGAGATTAATTTGTAATTAGTAGCTTCTTCCATTCATTAGCTAAGATTAACTTACTTTTAAAAATAGTTTGTTGTCTAGAATAAGTTGAAATAAGTCTTTGAGATTTTTTAAACGAATACTTTAAAAAGTATTCATTTCTAGCTTCTTACAGATTAAATAATAAAAATTAAATAGTCACATATTTGTTACCATGAAAATTAATAAGATTTTTCTAAATGTGAGAAGGTGCTATATTCCTTCCTCATTGGTCAAAAGAAGTAAGAATACACAAAACACCTGAAAAATGTATTAAAATTTTATGTTGCTGTATAAAGCATAGGCAAGCTTTTTGAACCTTCTATAATTTCTTGATAAAGTAAATGGCCTGTGTGTTCATTTTGTTTGAGAACACTGTTCTTAATGTTTACCTTGGTGGAAATACAAGAAGATGCCTTTGACTCTATTCATAATGCCCTCAAGAAAAGGATAGAATATATTCTACATCCAGTTCTTTAGGTTTTATGGCTTCAAAAGTAGGCTTAGTACCCACATTTTTTATGTGCATTGCTGTAGAAAACAGAGTAATTTTTTAAAATGGTATTAAAAAACCCTGTGTCTTTCACCACCTGGCTTATTTTGCTTAGCATTATGCTTTCCAATTCCATCCATGCTGTTGCAAAGGGTAGGAGCTCCTTCTTTCTTTCTGCTGCATAGAGTTCCATTGTGTAAATGTACCACAGTTTTTGAACCATTCATTTACTGATGGGCACCTAGGTTGCTTCCAACACTTGGCTATTGTAAATTGTGCTGCTATGAACATTGGGGTGCATAGGTTCTTTTGAATTGGTATTCCAGGGCTCTTAGGATATAATTCTAGCAGTGGAATTGCTGGGTCAAAAGGCAGATCCATTTTTAGTTTTCTTAGAAAATTCCATACCATTTTCCATAGTGGTTGTACCAGTCTGCTATACCACCAACAGTGCACTAGGGTCCCCTTTTCTCCACAACCTCTCCAACACTTGCTGTTTGTTGCTTTGTTTATGATTGCCATTCTGACTGGTGTGAAGTGGTATCTCACTGTGGTTTTAATTTGCATCTCTCTGATAGCTAGCAATACCATATGATCTCACCTTTAACAGGAACCTAAACAACAAAACAAACAAATAAGCAAAATATAACCCATGACAGTGAAATTGAGAACAGGCTGACAGTCATCAGAGGAGAGAGGGGAGGGAATTTCAGGGGGAAAAAGGGAAGGGTTTATAGGAACAAGTACAAAGGACACATGGACAAAAAATAGGTGGGGGTGGAAATGGGAGGGACATGGGGAGGGCTGGGGTGGTGGGCTGGGATAGGAGTAAAAGACAGAAAAATGTACAAGAACAACAATTAAATAAAATTTTTAAAAAGATAAAAAAAAACTTGTGGTAGAAAAAGAATCATCAGAGAATGATTTTTGAAATGTAAGTTTTTCCTCAGCATTTCATGCTATACCGCTGCATATTACAGTGAAAAATGAAATGCCCTCCCCTGTACCCAAAGTCTTCTGAGTAGCCTGCATGATGTTTTCCATTACTTAATAAGCTTGATGTATGAGACAGAACTCAAAGGGAATTGATAATTCCTCTTGTTTTTGTTTTTATATTGTGTGCAAGGTCAGACTTAGCCCAAGTACAGACAACCAGAAGAAGAAAGAAAAAGAGTATAAGAACAATTGTGTGTACAAAATAAAGTTCATTATTAATAATGCAGCATATGGTCTCTAACTGCTTAGAAGTTGATAGGTATAAACACAGAGATAACTACAGTGGAAGCATGTATACCTATAAAAACAGAGTTTTAATATCAACTTCATTATTTCTGTGAATTAAATGAGACTAGCAGCTGCTACTGTTCAGGGATGTTCAATAACTAATGGTTACTGTGGGAAATCACCTCTTAATTCAGCATGAGTACAACTCATGCTATGGAAAGTCTTTTAACGAGCTACAGAGGAGTTCCTCAACCTCGCTTTGCATTGGAATCACTTGTGGAGCTAATTTTAAAAAGTTTCAGAATTCTAATTGAGAGGTAGAAATGGAAATTCTAAGGTTGGGTCTCTAAACCTTGATGCCCTGGTTATTTTTGCACAAGTCTGTTTGGAGAGCATTGGTTCTAAACATTTAAGTAGTCACAGACCCCTATACAAGCATGCCACCTGCACCAACCTTTACCACTGGTCAGATTTTAGACTCCTTAAGTCATGCCCAGTATGAAACTTTTTGAGGCACAGAAAGATTGAATAAGCTAAAGTAGGATGAAATTCTTCAATATAAATACTTTTAGTGATTTGCTGTATACAAGTATATATTGTACCATTTTTATTCTATGAATGTGTATAAAAATTAGCTTGGAGAGTCCAAATCACATAAAATGTCATCAAATCTAACATGTCAATGATTATAATATACAGCATTATTTATTGAAATACTAAAAGGGAAAAAAAGTTGAGTATTCCAATTTGACAAATTCTTTCTTAACACCTGATTTTCATTACATTTATTGCAGATACTATTTTATGCACAAATGGTATTGACCCAATCACCTTGGGCACAGACAGCATCATTCTGCATTATGTCAGAGAATGAAAACACGTTGTTAGCATTTCCTATTTGTCTAACCTTACGGTTTCATTTTTTTTATCAGTTGAGTCACATGTTGCTGAAGGCTATGCGACTTCTGTTGAAAGTCAGCAGGAATGTTCTGTCAAATTGATACCTGATGCCTTAATGATAGTTCTACATTATGTATGAACCTTTCACACCAGCCTTTCTTGCTCAAAAGTGTCTTACATCTATTAAACAAGACTAGCAAATCTCTCCTTTCAGTTCTAATTCTTGTCTGATAATGACACTTTCTTTTACAGATATCCCAATAACAAACAAATCACAGTTCATTTACTGATGGGGAACTGTATTCTCAGGGCATGTAAAGCTGTCTATTGTTGATTTGCAGAGGTCATAGAGGGTCTGTTGAAGATAGCACGCAGTGTTCAAAAGTAGCTGTAATTTCAAAACATGCCAACAATGTGTGAAGTTCAGTGCCCGATATGTTTGTCAACATATGTCATTGTTAATAATTTTTATTTGTAACTGTTCTGGAGGTCGCATAATCACATCATCTTCTTGACTGACTTGTATTTAAATTTGTATTTATAACTAACTGCTTGTTATGAGGTTAGTAATATTAATTTTATTTATTACTAACTGCTATTAATTAGGTTAGTAATAAACCCAATTATTACTGTCTGCTTATTAATGAGATTAAGCAGCATTTTCAATGTTTAGTGGGCATTTTCGTAAACTCTGTTTTGAAGTATCTGTTCACTTGTTATGGTCATTTTTCTTTCAGACTTGTCTGTTTTTTCTTACTGATTTATAGGAATTCATCAGTTTCAGAAAACAAGCACTTTTTTATTACATGCATTGCATATATCTTCTCCTATTTTCTGGATTGCCTTTTCACTATCTTCTTTGTGTGTATGAATAAACAGAATGTCTTAATTTCAATACACTCTAGCTTATGGATATTTTCCTTTAAGGTAGTATTTTTTTTATATTCTGTTAAAGAAATTTTTCTTATTCTTCCCCAAAGAGATATATTTTTCTTTATTATTTTTACTGGGCTCATTGGTTTTCCTTTCTCTTTTATTTTATTTTTTAATGTTTTATTACATTTTGGTGGTGACATTAATTAAGAAAACTTTATAGGATTTAAGTGTATAATCTATAAGACATGATCTGTATATGACCTTGTGCATTCACCACCCAAAGACAAATCTCCTTCTGTCACCATGTATTTGACCCCCTTTTACCTTTTACTATCACCCCACCCCCATCCCAATTTCCTTCTGGTAATTACCATACTGGTGTCTGTGTCTACTTGCAAACATCATCTCCAATAAGAGGCTCTGTACAAAGTATATAAAAAACTCACACAACTCAACGTCAACAAAAAATATTCAATTAAAAAAAATAGACAGTGTACCTGAACAAACACTTTGCCAAGAAGATATATAGATGGCCAAAAATTTATGAAAAGATGCTCAACTTCACTAGCTAAAAGGAAAATTCAAATCAAAAGTACAATTAAACACCGCCTCACACCTATCAGAATGCCTATTATCAACAAGACAAGTGATAACAAGTGTTGGAGAGGTTGTGGAGAAAAAGGGAACCTTCATTCACTGCTGGTGGGAATGTAAACTGGTACAGTGACTATAAAAAACAGTATGGAGTTTCTTCAGAAATTTAAGAGTAGAATGAACATATAACCCAGCAATCCCTCTCATTTATTCCTTAAGATATCTGTGTCCCTATGTTCATTGCAGCATTACTCTCAATGGGCAAGACATGGGAATGTCCTTCAGTAGATACCATATTTTCCAGGCCACAAGAGGCACCTAGATTTTAGAGGAGGAAAATAGGGGAAAATTTTTTGAAGCAAAAAATGTGATGAAATATTTAATAACATAAATAATATAATATTTCACCAATGTAAATGTAAACAGAACTCAACAGCAGCATTAACAACCATTATTCATCCCAAATTTGGGGGGGAAATTTGGCCTTATGGTCTGAAAAATATAGTAATTAGGTAAAGAAGATATGGTGCATATATATACAGTGGAGTACCACTCAGCCACAAGAAGACCAGATGAAATACTCTCATTTTTGATGACATGGACGGATTGTGAGAATACTGTCTATGCAAAATAACTTAGACAGAAGAAGTCAAGAACCGTATGATTTCACTCGTATGTGGGATATAAAACTGAATGCAACAAGTGACCAAACAAAACAAACAAACAAGCTCAGTAAACGCAGTCAACAGTATGTCCCTTTGACATTTAGGGTTTCAATACACTCAGTGTAGAATGTGAGGTAGAGGTCAATGAATTTACCATTTTTTTCATTTGCATATCCAGTTATCTGAAATTTTTTGTTAAGTGTTCTATCATTTTCCCACTGCTCTGAGAATTCACCTGTTATATATCGTTCCAATGTTGGTCTATTTTGGATTGTGAGTCTGCTTCATTTCTCTATTTATCTATCCTTATACCAGCAATTGTCCTAACTACTTCTTTCTTCTACTTCAGAATTTCATGATTAGTCTTGTGTCTTTGAATAGTATATAAATTTTAGAAAAACTGTTTCAAGTTCTAGAAAAAATGTATTGATATTTGGTTCATTGCACTGACTACAGATCCATTTAAGGAGAACTGATATTTTACTACATTAAATCTTCCACTACTTGAACAGTTTTTATCTTGCTATTATTAAGATTTTTAAACATTTTTCCTCAATTCTAATTTATATGTTTCTTTGTAATGATCTTCACATTTAATCAAAATTTATTCTTATGTTTTGCATTTTTAATATTTTTGAACTAATTGTGATTATTTTTAATGTCTATCGGATTGTTAGTAACGTTTTCATTCCTCACTGGTTGTTCAGCATCCTTCATGTTCAGTCATTCTTCAGTTTATCCAGGTGCACATATTAGTGTTTTAGTCTTTTGAAAGAATCGGCTCCTAGTTTTGTTAAGTCTCTATAACATTTTTTTTATTTCAATAACCTTGGTTATAGTTATAATGCATTTTCTTCTATTTTCTTTACATGTCAGGTGTTGCAATTATCCCAAGCTATTTAAAGAAATGCTTAGCTCATTGATTTTCAGCCATTCACCTTTTCTGCTTTAAGGTTACACGGATTGTTAAACCGTAGCTTTAGCTGCACCGTAAGGTTCCGATATGGAGTGTTGTGTCCTTGCTCAGTTCAAAGCATTTCCTTCTTTTTATTCTAATTCATTCTTCGACCCAAGCATTATTGTATTAGTATATTCTTAAATTTAAATACTTAAGTGTCATCTAGTAATCTTTTAAAAATTGATTTATATCTTATTTGTACTGATTTCAATTTCTCTTGGAGTCAAAGCAGAATGTGAAGTTAATGAGAAAATATAGAGACATAAGCCAAACAGTTGGCTGATTAGGTATCAGTAAGCTGGTGATGAAATTTGGATTGCCTAAGAAAGCCAGAACGATGTCTTATGGGGATGTTTTAACTCACTTATTTATAGTGAAATATGATTATTAATTATTCTATGAGATTAATTATAAAATTATATTGAAATCAGTATAATAGGAATAAATAAAGGTATCTTAAAAGAAGTTTTGCTTTTTTAAAAATGGCTTTATATTCTTGGGGAGATAAACTTTGGAGGAGAAAACCTAATTTTTTAAGTGGTGGCATTTATAAACAGAATCATTTACTCCTTTATTTGGACAAAATTTGCTGAGCATCTACTATGTGTCATGCAATATGTTTTGTATAAATGAAATAACCTTGATCAACAGAGCCAGAATTTCTCCCCTCATAGAGCATAAGATCTAGCAGATATTGGGAACAGAGTCAAAAATATGCCAGACTATTATTTTGTTTAGGTTTTTCTAAACAGTGTTGCCATGCAAATATTTTAAAGCTTCCATAGGAAAAAATGATATGGTACCATGTACTTTTCTATTTATAAACTCAAATTTTGCAATCATAAAAATTTTTTCTAGCATGCAAACAGAACTTAACCAAGTATGGAAATAATTATTCTTTTCTGCAGCATAGAATTTAGACTTTGAAAATACATTACTTAAAATAGATATTACTGCTACTGGAGTTAATTTTGCACAGATTTGCATAATTTAGGCAGAAGGTGAAACTGTGATAAGGCAATTCAGGAGTATATTTTATTTCATTTTTTAATATTGCCTTGAGAGTTTTGCCTTAAGACAAATTGTGTATGATTGACTACTGACTCTATTAGCCAACTTTTCTCTCTCTTCTTTGACAATGTGTAAAGTAAATCCTTGTAATAAATATTAATACATATCAAATGCCAACATAATAATAACAGTAGGACAGTGTGGGGGCTGTCAAATTAAGTGAAAAAGATACAAATCAAGTAATAAGAAGGATCGATTTCCAATTTGCTATAAGGTAAACTGGAAGAAAACTAAGTAGAAAACAGGACAAAGAAAATAAAAGTACAGTCTATTTTTACTATTACAGATTCCATATTTTCAATTTAACCTCCTTGCTAAAATGAATCTGTAACCCTAAAATCAGTGCTCAAAGTGGCTTGACGGTCATCCGCAGACTTGCACAGAGCACTGAAAATTTGAGTCGGCAGCTTTAGAGCCATTCCGAACTGAGGTCAAAAGATGATCCTTGTCTTTCTTCTGCTCTTCTTCTGTGAATTTGTGACCCTGTTTGCAGTTTATTCAGTACACATTACTTGCATTTTTGTGTTTTTTACTGGTGGTTTCACTGTTTAAAACGGTCTCCAAGGCCTAGTTTCCTCAAGCATAACTATGGAGACATACACGTGTCAGAAAAGCTTCATTCAGGCATGAGTCTAACGTTCTTGGCCATGAACCCAATGTTAAGAAATCAACAATATGTATTAAATAAAGTGTTTATAAACAAATAAAAAACACATAAAAAAGGGCTATGTACAGATAGGCTTACCAAAATGTGACCAGTCACTCTCAAGAACTTAATCCTGTATTTCTCCTAGGAGCAAATACTCATTATTCACTAATTCCATATCCACAGCAACTCGGTAGAACATATGTGAATAAGGAGAATCGGCTGGACACTGGTAGTGGACAGGAAGATCGATGTTTGGTGAGCATCTGACAAATCTATGCATGACAATGTTTAAGAACACCCAATTTTAGCCAAAATTTTTTTTCTTGTTGCAGTCAAGAAAAGAAACCAAACCAAAAGTGGCTTAGAGACAGAGAATGAAATAAAGCAAGGATTTGTCTCTGGGGGAACTAAAGGAAGAGAAAATAGAAGCTGAGGCATCTAAATCTTTAAATAACTTTGAAAACTAGTCCAAAGTTTTCCACTTCAACAAAGTTCACTAGAAATCTTCAAAAGGGCATTCAGTTCCCATAGGATTCATCATTATCTCCTCCTGGGTGGTTCAAGATAACCAAGCTAGAAATATTTTTCTTAAGCATAAGAATACATTTATTCTGTGTTTTTAATTGAAGTATGTATGTATGTATGTATGTATGTATGTATTTATCTATTTATTTTACTGATTTCACAAGCAGCAACTAAACCCTGTCTATGCATTTAGCCAAAACTTATGCTAAACTTCAAGCATGACATATTGTACACACCAGATCTCTCCAAATATCTGTTGATTTTATGAATTAGTAAAAAATGAATTACAGACATTTGGGGTTCAGGTATGGAGAAATGTATGCATGGCCATCAAGAGACTGTTTTTCAAGTCACAGTACTGTTCATCCCACGAAGCGGTTCATCAGGAAGGTCATTTCAAGGAAGTGATGTGCTATGCAGAGAGAGTGCCAGCCAAATGCATAATAATTGATTAATTAAAATGCCTCCTCTGACTTGTTAATAAATTATATTGATGGGAAATCTCAACTGTTCATAGAAAAATCACCAAGCAGTATCCTTGGATCTTTCCTATAGCAAGTTAAAAATAAATTCAAATGGATTAAGAAAAGTATAATCCCCATTAGAGAGAATCATTTTGATTTTGAATAACAGATTTTTCATTTCTCAACATTCTTATCAGTTTAAAACCACAAACAGCTTGACAAATGATTAGAACTGATTTAGAGTCCATTTTCTTTAAAAACACTAGCTATGAAGAAATTAACAGGCCCTTTAACATACCAATCATGAGTTTCCAAAGGAGGGCAAAGTTTAGTGGAAAGTTAACACTGTCATGAACCAGAACTAAAAAATATTTCGTAAATTGAGAAACTAACCAGGGTCAGGAGACAGCCTCTTTTTATGAGAGAGATAGCAACATTATGTGTACTTATTCCAGAACAGGGGTGGACTAACTCCAGCCCCTGGGCCAAATCTGGCCATCAGTCTGCAGTCATGGTTTTAGCGTAACATACCCATGGTTATTCACTTACGCATTGTCTTTGGTTGCTCTCTCACTACAACAGCAGAGTTGAGTAGCTGCTATAAAGACTTTGTGGGCCACAAAGCCTAAAATGTTTACTATCTGGACCTTTCCATAAAAGTTTGCCAACTCCTATTCTAGACCAATATTTTCTACGTAAAGAATAAGACTCCATACATTCTGTGTTGTTTACTTTTTCTTTGCAGATGTTTTCAATATTTTCTTAATATTCAGTGAAATGCATAATGTAAAAAAAATAAAATTTGATTTCCGTTGAATTGGCTTCCTTTCTTTTTACTAACCAGATTTTAGATCACGGTACCTGCTATTTCTGCTTTGTTCATCTATCCCATAATAAACTGTATTATTTTATTAAACCAAATATTTCTAATACTAACTACAGAAAATTAGATTGAGAAAACAGAAAACTGTTTAATATAAATAACATATAATACAATTATATGATTTGAGTCCCCTTTTCTATTTTCATTTTTCCTCCCATGGTCTAGGAGCAGAGGTCCAAAACTAAAGTAACGTTGTGAATGTTCGTTTCTGACCTAAGCTTGTTGTTCACCTTGTAATCAGTTTTGATGGAGCTTCAGTTTATCTCTCATATAGTATATTATTTTTTTTAAATAATACTTCAGGTGGTTCAGATGGATTTGAAAATATGTACTGCTTTCATTTTCCAAGGGAATTGTTTCTTTTGAACTAAATATCAGGTTTCAGTGCATTAAGTGGTACTGCCTTTACCAAAGAAATATAATATCCTTCTTAAAAAGAAATCAAACTTTAGGGGAGATGCAGGTTAAATTACTTAAAATAAGTGAAGAAACAAAACTCCAACCTAATTTTTAGTACTACATTTTGCCAAATACCCTATTATAATGACACAAGAAAGACTAATACAAAGCGCAATAACTAAAGCACAAACAACACCATATGTGGGTTGCCAAAGAGTTTGGTAACCTATGAGCCAGTTCATAATGTTAATTTATTGAAGATGTGAATTCAAGGACATATAATTATGTTAGCCCAAAGAAACACTATTTTACATCTGATTAATGCTCTTTTTGGAGTGAAATTAATAGTATGTAGATCAGTGTTGCACTTTCCCAAATGTGGGGGTGATCTAAAGATATGTAATTAAGTGAAATTTGCATATAATTGTATAATAGAATGAAATTTTCCAGTTGTCTCAGAATTCCTGCTGCAAATTCAAAAAGAACACAATCTCATAAGCTTCTCCACATTCCGAAGAGGAGCTTCTGTACACACAGTCACAGGCCTTACTAAAACCTGACCAGCACTTCTGCTTCCTTCACTCCCACCACCCTTTCAAGCCCACATAAGACAAAGGCCCACATTCATCAGAGGAAAGAATTCATCTGAGTATTCAGTTGTGTAATTATTAACAAACCTGATAATACTCTGTATTCCAAATGAGTGAGCTGGGTCCCAGGAGAATCACACAAGAAGACCGGGGAGCTTCTGAAGGCCATGCCCAGACCATGTTCCCCAGGTGGGTTTGCAGAGCTGGGGAAACCTGTGCCAGGATGCTACACTGGGCTTGGGTGGGAGCACTTGGGAAAGAGAATGGCATGTGTCCCCCTGGAGTTTCAAGGCATCTGTGAATGTATAGGATAAAAGCTGATTCTTTTCTACACATTTTCTGAAAATTAGACTCTAGATGAAGCAGCCAGAGAAAGTGGAATGACAAGAGAAGGAAACATTGAGAGTCCCATACATGTCCATTGTTTAGTGTGGGAAGGCTTAGGGTTGCCATAAAAATACAGGATGTCCTGTTAAATTTGAGTTCCAGGTAGACAACAAATAATTTTAAATACAAGCATGTCCTAAATATTATATGGAGCACACTTATTTAAGTATATTTTTTGTTTATCTGAAATTCACATTTAAGTTGATGCCCTTTAGTTTTATTTGCTAAATCTGACCAGCTTAGCTAGAATGTATGCATGAATTAGTTAAAGTACTGGTGGTACCTGTTACAACAAACTCTAAAGTGTCTAATGGGTTCAAGTATAATAGAATTTATTTCTTGTTCATGAAAAGTACAAAGGAATAAGTAGCTCCTTTTTAACTGAATCCAAAGTTATTTTATCTTGCGGTTCCAAAATGTTCAAAGGTGCCTTCCCAGTCTCTATGTTTCTACCCCATCTATCACTCAGATTCCTCAACAATCTGATTACACATGAAAAGGAAAGTTATCAGGGAGGTTCTTCTAAATTCTGGATGTTTCTAGCCTCAGATACCTTTAGAAATCAACAAATGTGTCCTCAGAAGCAAACCTTTTTTTTTGCTGTTTTGCTTTGTTTTCAACCGCATTGAATTTGAAACAGCCATGTGTCTTAAATATAATTGAATTCTAGCCAGGAACTGCTGAAGGACAGATCCAGATGGAAGTTTTGCTACATGTTGTTTGGTGGAGATTGATCCCAGGGGCCAAAAGCTCTAGTTGAAGACTTGATTGCAAGAAAAAAAGAAAAAAAAGAGGAAGGAGAGTTGTGAAAATTGGCAATAAAGATTGCTACAAATCATAATTGCTAATAAAAGGCCATGCTTGTTCTTCTGACATCATTGGTTTATAGCATATAAAACATATAAAGTTCCTCTGGTTGTGCTTAAAATATTTTAAATCTCATACTAGGTTTATTAAAACTTGACAAAGAGCACTTACATTTTTTAAAGTATTATAAATATTTTACTGCAATCTGTTTTGATGTATATGATAATAATATGATCCAAAAATAATATTTTTGTATTATTTTACCATATCTCATCTCCTGAACAATTCTCAAGTTCTCTTTGCGATTAGACAGAAAACAATACTGAAGAAAAGAAAGAAGCAGCAGGAGCAGGAACGAGGCCAGCACATACCACAGCCATCTCCGCAACTTCTCATTGCTGGGGGAGGGTTTATTTGTAGATAAAATTGGTGTTCAAGGAATGTCTCAAATATTGATAAATGCATTCTGATCTCCATAAAACTTAATGTGTTGCTGAAGCTACAATTAGCTGAAAGAACAAAAATTGAAAAGACTGTAGATTAGCTATGTTGTAAGAGCCCATTTACTAATAAGTGAAAGAAATTACATTTCTAAACAACTTCTACTGTAACTTTCACTATATCTCTTTTAAAATTATCTATTTTGTAACTGAAAACTTGTAAAGTCACTACAGAAAGCAGTATGGAGGTTTTGCAAATCTAAAAATAGAACTATTACATAAAACCCAGCAATCTGGGTATAAATCTAAAGGAAATAAAACCATCATCTTGAAGAGATACTGGTATTCCCCTGCGGCATTATTCACAGTAGCCAAGATGTAGGAAAAACCCCATGTGTCCATCAGCAAACAACTATAGCAAGAAAACATGGTACCTATATACAATAAAATATTATTCAGCCTTTAAAAAGAAAATTCCACCATTTATAGCAACATAGATAAAACTGGAGGATATTAAGCTACACAAAATAATCCAGACACAGAAAGACACATACTGTATGGTATCACTTATAAATATAAAATCTGGGAAAAAAGAAAAGAAAAACTTGAACTCGCAGAAGCGGAGAGTAGAAAAGTGGTTACCAGGGGCTGGGATGGAGGAGGGGCCAGGTGGGGAATAGGGAGAGGCTGGTAAAGGTGCAAACTTTTAATTACCAAATAAATAAGATCTGAGGGTCTAATGAATAACATGATGACTATAGTTGACAACACTGTATTGTATAATTGAAATGTACTAATACAGTAGAACTTGCATGTTCTCACCAGAAAAAAAAAAAGGAAGGTGGATGTTAATATGTGTGTCAGTAATGGATGTGTTAATTGAATCCTTGATGGGGAATCCTTTCCCCTCTTACTGAGAAGTCACCTGGAAAGGCAGTATATACACCAAAAGCGTATAAAATTTGTCAATTGGGAGTTATCATATTTGTAAAGTTTATTATCTTATAAAACCAGAATTAACAAAAAAAAACAGACTGACTTCTGATATTTACTTCCCTTGGGTCCATTCTGCTCATGCAGCATGTAGCCGAATGACGGGCCCAGGTCGTAACATGTGGTGAAAATGCGGGCATGGATAACACCTGGGCTTCAGAGACAAACTACCTGGGTCCCCACCCTGGCTCTGTGTCTACTCCCTATGCAAGTGACTCGCCCAGTCATTTAATTCCTGTGCCTCAGTTTCTCATTGAGGAGGTGAGGAGAATAATTCTGATGTTGCGAGGATGCAGTGAGTTAACACGTGCAAAACCACCTAGGAAAGCAGAGGGGATGTAAACACTCTGTTATTGTTAGTGCCGCCTTTGAGACTTAACATACCTTGCTTCCTCTGTATCTGCTTCTACTGATTTCTTTAAAAAAAAATTGGCAATAGTAACCATTTTTAAGTGTGCAATTCAGTGACATTAATCACACTCACATTGTTGTGCAATTATCACCAAAATCTAATTCAAAGCCTCTTTCATCACCCCAAACAGAAACCGTAAATGTTAAACAATAAACCCTTTCCCCTGTCTCCTAGTAAACTGTTTCATTTCCAAGTGTGGATTTATTTAAAAATTGTAAACACATTATATATTCTTTTTATGAGACACAAGAAACCATCTTTAGATTAATGTTAAAACTTTCACATTTACAAAATTGTTTTTGACATGTTTTAAAATGTAGACATTTTAAAGGGGCCCCCAAAAAGTTGAATGTGTCTTGCTTTGCAGATTTATCTTTAAATAATCACATCTCAAAGCTATTTTGAGAAGATTTAAAAAATGGCTGAAAATATTTTACAGGTGGCGATGATTAAAATCTCCTTATCTTTGGAAGGGTCTATTAATGATGCACAATGAGTTTAAGCTACAAGCATGTAGCAGTTTAATCAAGCGTGTGGTTCCTACCGGAATACAAATGGTCTCACATTGTCACTGCGGCTGTTTATGGAGTGCTTATTATATCAAGAAAAGCACACTTCACTGAAAACCGCAGCGCAGCTTCCACATGCTCTTTTCAAAGTTTCTGTTTCTCCATTTAGGAGAGAAGAATCACATTTAATTACTGTCTCTCTTGGATCTGGGATACATGGCAGGTACTGTCCCAGGCCATTCATAAGAAGTGCAGGACAGTAAGTCCAGTCCTTTCATATGTCACCAAAGAGGACCACGCAGGGTAAACAGGAAACCAAAAAGAATAGTAATTGTTGCAGGCAACCTGGAATCAAACATTTTCTTTAGTTGCTTCTTGGGGCCCATTAAAAGCTCATACTGGCTACTGCAGCAATAGTCCCCGGGAAATAAAACACTGTAAAAAGTTTCGTGCCACTGGGAGGCCATAGCAATCCGGCTCCAAGTAGAGAACAGAAAAGGCTGTGTACAAAGCCTATGTCATGCCCCTTTAAGCAGGTGTTGAAGTTAAGGGACAAGGCATCTAGGACCTTTGCAGTCAGGTCCTGCCCTTTGTCACCATGGCGGCACAGGACCCTCCACAGCTTCTCCATGGCCATTTGTATTATAGGTCCGTTGTATTATAGGCTTCCCCCACTAGGTGAATGTTCCAGAAACCCATCTGTATCAGTGCACCGGGTGGCATTGTTGTGAGAGGCTGTGTTCAACTTCAGTGATTTTTTATTGAAGACTCTTTAAACACATTTGCCCATTTCATTATGAGTGCTTTACAAGCACACTTGCCCACACTGTGCTGGGTGTTCAGCAGTTTTTGACCAAATAGGGCATGACCCCATGCCCCACCTCCCTATTCACCCGATCTCGTGATAAACGACTTTTTGTTTTGATTTTTGTTTGTTTGTTTCCAAGATGGGAAAGTCCTCAAAGGGAAATGTTTTGCCAATGTGGAAGAGGTGAAAAAAATGGCGGAAATGCTAAAATGCAACAAAGTCAAAACTGTTTTGAGCAGTGGAAAAACATCTCGGTGGGTGTATTGCATCAGCTGGAGAGAACTTTGAAGGTGACTGAAGTTTAAACGTGTAAGAATAAATGCACAACTTTTATAAATAAATTCTGCTTTTGCGGGGGGGGGGTCCTCCCTCATATGGTTACTTCAGCTTGGAAAATGATACAATGCGGTTCACGTGAAGATTCAGTAAATTTTTTGGGTGGAGGTATATGTACATAGAAGCTGACCATACATGGCCAACAATGAAAGTTGAGAGAAAACAAGGCCCAGATCATGGAGGATCTTGACCTCCATGCTTAGGCAGATATAGTGGGCAGTGAACATCATAGAAGCATTTTAAGACAATTTTTGTTTTAAAGACAATTTCAAACATGCCTACCCTAGCAAAAAAGTTCAAGTTCCACTAGTTTAAAGGAAAACTAACACTGCAAGACTTAAAAAATAAAAATAAAAATAAAAAACATGATAAATGTATTGGAAAATGATAAGAGTGGGGGAATGTGTAATTATCGTGAAAACTCAGACTGATCTTTTTTACTAAATAAGATGAAATAAAATATATCCATTCTTTCCATTTCTCTTGATTTAGAAAGGAACAGAACAAGCCATGTTCTGTATTAACATTTTCTTTACAACTAAAACATAATGAGTTAGATAAGCCTTTATTAAATACACACATTTCCGTTCAGCACCTTGATGTGTGTGCAGACAGAGAGAAGGAGATTTTAAATCACAGTCACTGTGCAGCAGGAGCAGTGACTGGACACCGGTTAGAAATCAACATGCTGTGGCTCCAGCCAGGACCTGCTGAACCTACAACTCTGGAAGGAGGCCAAGCAGTGTGCACTCTCACAAGGCCGTTCAGAAGCAGACTAAAATGTGAGACCCACTAGAAAATAAGGATAATACAATATCCATGACTGCAGGTGAATGACTTCTCTATGAATCTGCTTTAATTTCCCAAAACCAGCATCTGACTAGAGAAACTGATTATATTTACTACTCAACAAATGTTAATTTTGAATAGGCAACTATTATGTAATTAAACCCTGAGCTAGATTTGGAGAACAAGGAAAAGAAGGCAAAGCATCGGCACCGGAGAGTAAACAACCTGCCTATAAGCCTCTCCAATCACTGATACAAGTGTGGGCAAAAGTAGGTTTACAGTTAAGCGTACGAGAAACAGTGACTAAAGCTATTGTAATAATCATAACCTGCAGGTCCTTTTCCATACTAACAACTGTAAACCTATTTTTGCCAAACCTGTATAAAGAAAGAGCTATTACAGAGTTATCCCCAGAGAGTGGCAGGACAGCCTAGAAGAGTATTACTTAGCTGCCTGGATGGAAGAGGCAGGGATAGTGAGAAGTGAGAAGAAAAGAACCTAAGCTGAGTTTCACTGGATGAATAGTTCTCCAGAATGACAGTGGGTAAAGAGCTTTTCCCGCAGAGGTAATTACACATGAAAATATGATTCAGCAAGGCTCATGTGAGGATTTGGAAAATAACAAGTCTTTTTATTTTCTTTCACTTTTGGTGGACGTATAGTGTACATTGCACCTGACTGCTTGGCTGGAAATCAAATTGGAGAAATAATAAGGTCCAGGTCACGAAGGTCCTTAACAACTGTGCTTCAGCAGGTAGCCCTGACCCGGTAGGCAGTGTGTATCATAGAAGCATTTTAAGCCAGAAAGTAAAACAAACAAAATCTTTGAATTAAATTTCATTAATTAATTAACTAATTTACATTGTGCTAGCATAGAATGTATTAGCCTCAGTAGCTTCTGAGGCTAATACATTTCTATTACCAAAATTACTTACTTCTGGCCAAGATGGAGGCATAGGTGGACACACTGTGCCTCCTCTCACAACCAAAATTAAGGACAACAACAAAAAAAAAAAAGCAACCAGAACAGATAGAAAATTGAATTGTATGGAAGTCCGACAACAATTCACCCATTCCAGCAAGAGGGGCAAAGTCAGCAGCCGGCGGAGAGGGGTTGCGGCAGGAAAAATCAGTGGCTAGTGGTCGGTGCAGGTGGTGGTTGGCACACCCCAGGTGCACAAGCAGCAGTTATTGGGCACGGGGTGGGGGAGCAATGAGCAGATCAAGCGAGGAGCACAAGGCAGCTGACCATAGTCACACATTCGCGCACAGATAAACCAGGTGAAAACAGGCAGCGAGACAGACTGTGCAACCCAGGGCCCCAGGGCCAGGAAATAAAGCCTAAAAGCGCCAATTGAAAACACCTGTGGGAGTTGAGGTGCCGGGACAGACTCCCAGCCTCACAGGAGAGTTTGTTGCAGAGAACCACAGGGTCCTAGAATGTACACAAGCCCACCCACATGGAAATCAGAACCAGAAGGGCCCAATTTGCTTGGGGAAAGCAGCAGAAGGGACTGAAATCTGAGAGAGAGTAGAGCAAGTGCCATAGTTCCCTCTCGGACCCTGTCCCCATATACAGCGTCACAACCCAGTGACTGGGCTGCCCCAACCTGGGGAACACCTAAGGCTCCACCCCTCACTACATAACAGCTTCGACCAGACCAAAACAAAATAAAACAAAACAAAACAAAAGTGGCTCAAATGGGAGAACAGATCAAAGCTCCAGAGCCAATTCATCTAAGTGTTTAAGAGATAGCCAACCTATCAGATGCACAGTTCAAAGCCCTAGTGATCAGGATGCTCACAGAATTGGTTGATTTTGCTCAAAAATTAGATGAACAAATGAAGGCTACAATAAGTGAAATGAAGGAAAACACACAGGGAACCAATAGTGATGGGAGGAAAACTGGAACTCCAATCAATGGAGTGAACCAGAAGGAAGAAACAACCAAACAGAAAAGAATGAAGAAACAAGGATTCAAAAAAATGACAAGAGGCTTAGGAATCTCCAGGACATCTTGAAACGTCCCAACATCCGAATTATAGGGATACCAGAAGGGGAAGAGAAATAGCAACAAGTGGAAAACTTATTGGAACAAATAATGAAGGAGAACTTCCCTGATCTGGCAAAGGAAATAGACTTCCAGGAAGTCCAGGAAGCTCAGAGAGTCCCAAAGAAGGTGGACCCAAGGAGGAACACACCAAGGCATATCATAATTACATTAGCCAAGATTAAAATGAAGGAGAGAATTCTAGAAGCAGCAAGGGATAAGGGCACAGTCACCTACAAAGGAGTTCCCATCAGACTGTCAGCTGATTTCTCAAAAGAGACCTTACAGGCAAGAAGGGGTTGGAAAGAAGTATTCCAAGTAATGAAAGTCAAGGACCCACATCCAAGATTGCTCTATCCTCCAACGAAGCTTTCATTTAGAATGGAAGGGCAGATAAAGTGCTTCTCAGATAAGGTCAAGTTAAAGGAGTTCATCATCACCAAGCCCTTATTATATGAAATGTTACAGGAACTTATCTAAGAAAAGGAAGTATCTAAAAAAATATGACAGTAAAAAGCAAACTCACAGATATTAACAACCACACCAAAAGCAAACTAAGCAAACCACTAGAACAGGACCAGAACCACAGAAATGGAGATCACATGGAGGGTTAGCAATAGGGGAGTGGGAAGAGGAGAGAGGGGGAAAAGGTACAGAGAACAAGTAGCATAGACGGTGGAAAGAAAATAGACAGGGGGAGGGCAAGAATAGTGTGGGAAAAGTAGAAGCTAAAGAACTTATGACACATGGACATGAACTAAAGTGGGGGAATGTGGGTGGGAGGGGGTATGCAGGGTGGAAGGGAACTATGGGGAAGAAATGGGACAACTGTAATAGCATAATCAATCAAATATATTAAAAATATATATTAAAAAAGCCTGGTTCCCCTCACTTCTGTGACATCATGTAGAAAAAACTTTAAGTATTAAAATAATGATTTGCCATCTGAGTAGATGATGGCTGGGAAAAGAGTCAGAAAGAAAGGTGTCAGATGTTTGTCATACACCTGTTGCAATGATTTGCTAAAATATCTGAATTGAAACAGTCAATTGGACACATATCGATATGAATTTGTTCATAACCCTAGCATTTTTAGTGTAAGACATGGTTTCCTATTATTTACAACATGTAGTATCTTGCTTGTCATAAGAGGTGAACACTCTCTTAAACAATTGTTTTTAAAGATCTCAACCAAGAATGTAGTAAGTCTATTACAAGTATTTGTTTTGTTTTAAGTCAGATGAAGAGACAGTTATGCACAAATGATGTTTTTCATTTTTCCTGAAATTTGTCACTTCAAGGTGCATTTGAAATGTGTATTAGAAACATTTACTGAATAATTGGGGGAAATTGCAAAAGCAAAAATAGTGATTCTGTGTTTTCCCCTTTTTATTCTTTCTTCCTAATATTTCCATCATACTTATTCAGGGTCTGAAATAAAATAAGAATATTTCGGTTTTATTCTTTCTTCCTTTCTAATTGCTTGAGGTTTGCAGATTCAAAAGACACCTGTACCTGGGAGTGTGAGAGGCATCTCCTGTACCCATGAAGGGTGTTGCATTATATGTACCTGGATCAGAGAAGACCAGGGCTGACCATTCCATTGCAAAATCAACCATAATTTCTGATTAAACAGATGGAACATGGCATTTCAGGACATCTAAACTCTCTCAAAAAAAGGTTATCATTTTAATAATGAAACTAAAGCATATAATAAGTTGTTAAGAACATTTAAGGAGGTCTGCATATCCTTTCAAAGTCACACTGGAAGGTTATCTTACAGGCCCAGGCAAAGGTCATTCATCGAGGCCTATGTTCCTTCTGTTTCATTTGTTACTTATCATTAACTAGGTCTCACAGTTTATGAAGTCACATCCTAACTTGTGGATTTGTGTTTGGTAGAGATATAAATTTTTCTGTCTGATGAAAATAAAAATGGTCCCAAATGCTATAGTTTTGTTGCCTTATTAAAAATTAACCAGGTTTGTGTCTCACTCTGTACTCACTTGGCAGAAGAGGCTGGGAATGTCTCTGGAGGCCCTTTTATGAGACCCTAATCCCATTTAGGAGGGCCTCACCCTCATGACCTAATCATCCCCCAAAGTTCCCACCTCCTGATACCATCACCTTTGGGAGTTAAGGCTCCATGTATAAATTTTGGGAGGATACAAATCATTGCACAGTCTATAAATATTCACACATGGCTTTGCAGTGTGCCAACTTGGCTAGGAAAAACTACATTTTCCAGAATTGCCTTTCTAGCGTACTTCCACATGCATGCAGCGGACTGCAGGAGGGATTCTTCAAGAGAGCTGCAGAACAGAAAGGAAGCACAAACCTGCATTCTCCCGCGTATCCAATCAAACACTAACCAACCTAGGTGTTGCTGTGAAGGGAATTTTCAGATACAAATGAAATACTTAATCAACTCACTTTAAATTAGGGACCTTACTTTGGGTGGGCCTGATTTATTCCGTAGGAAGGCCTTAAAAAGTATTTAAGGCTTTCCTGAGGACACACCTTAGGCCCTGCTGGATTTCAGGCCGCTCCTATTCAGTAGGTCCCAACTACCTGTGTGCAGAAAGCTTTGGCCCATACCTCTGGGTACCAGACTGTTTGTGATCATCCTTTCTTGATTTTCTAACCTATGCAATTTCAGATTTGCTTAACCAAACTCCACAATGTGTAAGTCAATTCCTTGGAATAAGAAAATTAACAGATATGTACATTTGGAAGAGAGTATTACCGATATACCTTATCTACACAGGTAGTCGGGAAATTTTTAAGACCTTCCTACAGAATAAACCAGACCTGCCTGCTTGAACCCTGACTGATGGACCTCATCAGCGAGTTAAAGAAAACTTTGCCATGTTTATTCTAAATTTGTGTGAGAGTCATTTTTTTCAACTTTTAAAAAGTTCCTTGACGAGGTAAATAGTGAATATCAACAATAGCTTCTCTGGGCTCTGCTAAACATAATACAGCAAGAAATCAAATATTTTGTCTATTTGAAAAATGTTTCTCTTCATGTCTCCAAAGTAACTAATATTGAGTTGTAGTAGTGACATTATTAAGGAATGATCTTAAATAATAATGTTATTTAGTAATAATAATGTTTAGAAAGTAGGTTACCTAATTTCTTATTTAGCATATGGAACCCCATTCAATTTTGGGGGAGTAACCTTGTAAGAATGTTTCAAACAAGATACTCTAGAGCTAACTGACAGTGAGGTACTTCACTTATCACCCACTCCATCAGATTGCTTTAGCAAAGTGTAATAGAGACCAAAAAACACAAAAGACTTACAACCAGGGAAGCCACTCTGGTCAAATGCTGCATCCTATCAGTCTGTTGAAATCGACAAGACAGAATGGCAACTAAGAAGCAGCTCTGGGAAAGGCCAATTATTTATATTAAGTATTTCTGTAAATTGAGTCAAAAACATGACTCATGATGAATTTTGGCAGCTTGGAGGGACAGACAACACTGTTATTTTTTCCAAATGAGTCCTTGGAGAGTATCATCTGGTGAACAAGCATCCTTTTAAAAAATAGCCCTTGAGATTAGAAAAGGATGGGTTAAGAGAGGGACAATAATTAATCCTGGAAGAAAAGAAAGTGAGTGAAAAAAAGGGGGGTAAAGGGGGAAAAATGACACAGATGAAAAGAGAAAAAATGACAGGGAAAAGATTGTCTTTCAATCACCACCCTGCACCACAAAGAGGAAAGCTAGCAGTCTGTGGGATTCTCCGTTGGTGACTCAACAGTGGCATGATTAGTTGTAGCTCAGATGCTGACTTGGTTAGTGAGCCAACTAGGGCCCTTTCCTAGACAGGGAGGGTGCGCCGGGGAGAATTGGCAGACCACAGCTCCTTGTGACTGAAAGAGGAAGGGTGTAGTCTGTTTGCACTTATCCTGCATTTCATCAGTTCAGCTTGTGATGTTTTCATTCACTTAAAAAAATGATGAAGTGATCCCCAATGGGTGTGTTTCACTTTAAACAATGAAGACGTCTGTTTTTTTGGTGATGCTAAAAGAGCAAGTTTTCACCAAACCGCTTTTTCCACATTACACAGGGAGGATATTCAATATCCAAGTGGGTGGCTCCCTCAAAGGGACCAATTTTGGAAACCCCCACCTAGAAAAACATTTTGGACTTTTACGGTTCTTTTCATCCAAAGATCTCAAGGGATTACCAAGCAAAATATGAGATCCCTGACAACATTTCGAGGTGGTAGCAGATGAGAGTTGCTGACATCTCTTGGCAGATGAGAAAACAGTGGCCAGAATGAGGGGTGCCATGAGGCAGAAAATAACAATAGAACAAAGGATCCTGTGCCTCGAACTACTACTGCTGCCTTCGACACTTTCGTGCGCCTTCGTCACGACATAATCTCACTGTAATTACGCACAAAATAATACCCCTTTATTAAAACACTTCCATTACCTATGTGCCAGTGTGTATCGTAACCTGTTGAATGAGGTTCACATTTTCAAGGTCAGAGGCAAGTCCCAAGGTGTATGTTACCTAATCCTGACTATGGTAAATTTTTAAGATTCCTTTGCTTGGTATTAATTTACTTATATGATTAACAGTCAATTTGGAGACTTAATAATATGTATGAGAATTATAGGATTTTATTTCCTTATAAATTGAATTTTCAATATAATGTGCCATTTGGCTTTATTTTGCAAGTGGATTATTTAAATTTGACAAGTGGGAGGGGGAAAATTAGTAAATACATCTTTGGTGTTCTTGAAATAGCTATACTTTAGCTAAAACAATAAATTTTCTTCATTTTCAAGTAAAGCGTTTTGTATTTTACTCTACTTTTGACTATAATTCACATTAACTGTAAGCTTGAGAATTTTCCCAAGAATAGGTTAAATCAATTAGCATTGGTCTTATCCAGACAGAAGAAATACAAAATAAATATCCAGCATATTAAGTATACTTCCTCTAAGATCCAGAGCTGAGATTCAAAAATACGGCTCATGACCTGAAGGACGTATAATCAATGAGCTGCAAAGAAAGACCTTTTTTGTACCATTAGTAAAAATCTTTGCCAAATTAGTCTCTGTTCCAAGTTTCAGAAAATTCCTCATATACATATTTCAATATATTTAAAATGCTAAATCTAGAATTGGAGACCGTTAAATGGCTCATATTTATTTTCTTGAATGTCAAAATGTAGCCATTGCCAAAAAGCCTCTGGGTATATGTACAAAATTTGTAAAAATACATAAAAACCTACTGAACCAAAACCACAGTGGAACTCACAATAACTTTCCAGACAGCATAATTCACCACTTAGTCACTGGGGAATGCCAATCTCAAAAGATAGATTTTACACTAGGCCAAGAAGATCAACAAAAATAAACCCTTCTTGGACTAGAAACAAAAAGAAAGCTCAATTCCAAAGGCCTTAAAACAGTTCTAATTATAATGATAATAACAATAAATTAACTATTTTAGTTAACTATTAACTGTTTACTGCCAAAATTTTATTGAAACATTTTTTAACACTGTGCCTTTTGAAATGATACTGAAAGGACATTAACATACGTGCTACTAATCATGTTCTGTTTACCGTACATCGAGCTTTCTATTTCTTCCTGATTTCATACTAGGTTCATAGCGAAGCTAAATTAAATGTGTTGAGTCCCATGAATGAATGATCATGAGTCACTGTGTTATCCATCTGGTAGTTGGAGCCCAGGTAAGTATCACAGGAAGTCTCTTCCACTCTCTCCAACACATACCCTGTCTCGTTACTTCTCTGCATCTCCTTTCCCACTGCCATAGTTCAGCCCCTTCTCTTCCACCTTTTCTCCTCTGCTTCTGCTCCTTTTCAAACGCCCCTCCTGACACTACAGTTTCTCAATTTGGTCTCTCCTCAGCAGTTAGATTTAACTTTAAAGAAACAGAAATTAGATCATTTTATTTTCTGGCTTATAATTTCCAAGAGCTTCTCCCTGCACTTTGAATAAAAGGCAATTCCTATAAGAGTTCACAATGTGGATATAGCACTTGCTTATTTCTCTGTTGTCCATACAGATACAACTTGCAGTGACTAACGTATGACAATAAAATACTGAAGTTAATATCATTTGTTAGTCTTTTAGGCTTCTGTTTCATTAAATATAAACACATATAAATCCAATAAATTATAATGTGGTTGTGGATTTTAGGTGGCTTAGTAGGAGGGGGAGGAAACTTATAGTAAAAAATATAAAACATGAGAAATTAATTTTAGGTTTGCTGTGCCTAAGTCCAAAACCTTAAACATTTCCATTTTACCCACTACCTCATTCTGCGCATTTCCTCTGAAACAACAAATGCAAAACTTTCATGCAAATGATTTATAAAAGTCTACCCTTGAGAGCTTAGGGCAGCTAAAATCAAAATCAAATAGATAACAGAGTAAAGAATAACAGAGGAATACTATGACATATCATAAGAAATCAAAAGACCTAGGCGCTTCTAGCCTATTTTTGCCAGCTGGGTGATCGTAGGGATAAAGAATAGCTTAGTCCTTTGTCTGTAAGATGAGTGTGATTACTAGACTACCTGTGCATCTTTCACTAATGTATTATCGTGTGACTCCACAAATAAATGAGATACGTGAATGTGTAGAGGATGGCTCTTTGACATTGAACTCTTCCCTGCCCCCATTCCTATTACCCTTATCCTTCCCTGTACTATTGTTTAAATCGCATGTGTTTATCAAAAGATTTTCCATTAGACATTGCAAATAGTTCCATTTTTCCTGTATTTTACTATTTAAGCGGTAGAAATATCAGCCTTGAGGTCCTGAATAGGGTTTCTTTCTTTCTCTACAGGGGAAATTTAAGGGAGTATAACATAGTTTTCTAAAAACAAAACCTCCCTTAAAATTTCTTCATGGCCTTCATGAAAAACAAACAAACAAATAAACAAACAAAGCTTTTCACTCAATAGTAACATGATGATATAAATTTACCCTTTAATTTGAATTATAAAGACATGTGATATTCTGCAGCCCAAGATGTTGAAGGGAAAAAACAATATTACAAAGGAAATATTGAAACTTACACCATGAAACATATTGAAATAGTAAGAGATAGTCAAATTTTGTACAAGCCTTCCTTAATTGCCTAAAATGTTATGAATGTATTTTATTTTAAAGAAAATTGAATCAGAAAGACTGTGTTGCGCAATCAATATTGTCTATAGTAAGATACAAATATTCTTAAGAGATTTACTCTCATATGCCGGTGTTAATTAAAGTTCATATTCATGTGCCATTGTATTTCTCAGTCACAGGTAGGCAAACCTTCATTCTGCTACCTTCACAAATTCTTGAACTTACTAGGATACTATAGATACCCTAAAGAATTACTCATCCTTCCCTCTAACCATGTAAAGAGCAGTAAAGAACCAAAAAGATAATCATCTCTTGCTCATGCACCAAATGTAAAGTTGTCAGGATTCTGCAGAAAAATAGCAGAAAATAAAATAGACAATGGAAAGGGGACATCTACTTCTCTGTTCCAAATACCCGAGAAATTGCTATCTTCAACCAAATATACTCTGATAAGAAATGTAAAGTAAATAAAGTGAGACTGTTCAGGAAACAATGCCAATAGCTAAAGGATTACAATTGTATGGAATTTTTCGGTCTTCTATAAATATGCGTTCAATAGTCTGCCAACATATGTTTCAATTGCCAAGTCTTGAAAAAATACACTTTCCTGAATATTGCAAAAAGTACTTGCAATGGCAATACTTATTGTAGAACCTCATTTATCTGATAACAGCTCATTCAAAATAGAGTATAATTTGAAAACTATTCTATAGCTGTCTAGATGGAGATTTTCTGTTAATGCTGAACATTTACTTTGAAATAAAGTTTCAAGGTCACACAAGTGTGTGTAAGGAGACCGAATCCACTCATCAGTTGTGAAACTATGCTGTACTTCCCCATGTACAAACACCACAAAGGCCACATGCAAAGTGCCAGGATCACAGCATGACACATTTGCACTATACATTTAAATGTCTTTATACTGAAATCCAATCACCATGGCTGAAATAATCATGAGGTGGTCTCCATTAGTTACCAAGGTCACTAAAATAAATGAGCTCAACCTGGCATTGTTATTCACATGAGAAACAGCAGCCTGAATGAGAGCTATATAATGGAGAAAAAAAGAACTTACAAATATTTCCCCATATTATTGATAATATTATATTAACCTTTAATATCTTCCCTCAAAACACCAACAAATATTTAAGATTATTCTAACTTAACAAGAAAAAATAATAGCTACCATAGGTTCTGTTTTTAGTTTACATAATTAATTTATTCTTTGAATTTGTAAAGAATGCAAAGGAGAGTTCAAATAATATCAAAGTATATACAAGAAAAAGTCATGTGATTTTCCACTCCTATCCAGCTCCTCTCCTTTAAGACAACCACTGTTTCTAGCTCCTTGAATATCCCATAGATATTCTATACAAATATAAGTATGCACACATAGATCACTCTTTTTAAAAAGATTTTATTTATGTATTTTTAGAGAGAGAGGAAAGGACACAGAAAGAGAGGGAGAGAAACACCGATGTGCAAGACACACATTGATCAGTTGCCTCCCAGACACCTCCAGCTAGGGACTGGGTCCGCACCCAGGCATGTGCCCTGACTGGGAATCAGACGGGCGACCTTTTGGTTTGCAGGTCGGCGCTCAATCCACTGAGTCACACCAGCCGGGGCTAGATTTCTTTCTTAACATATAAATATTGGCATGATACAGAGCTTTTTCTATATCTTGCATTTTTTCACTTATTATAATTGGAGCTTTTTCAATTTCAGTACATATAAAACTTTCTTACTCTTTTTAATATCTGTATGACATTTCATTGGATGAACTTACAATAATTTATTTAAATAGTCCCCACTGATGTACATTTCTCAGGGCTGCAATGATTATTCTTACACATACATTATTCTGTGCATGTGAAATTGTATCAGTAGGATAAATTCCTAGAAATTAAATTGCTGGGACAGAATATGCATTTACATTTGAGGTTAGATAAATAAAGCTGTATTTAATTTCAGTTATATCAATTTATGGTACCATCTAATGTAGGAAAGAATATATTTCCCCATACAATAAAGTTTAGAACTTATTTATTGCCACTTTGAAAGTTAGCAAGTTGAGGACATTTTTGCCTACCACTGCAAAATAAAATTTTTAAAAAGTGTACAAATAAGAATTAGCATTGAAAGCTTTGCATGTTTCCTTTAAAATATATATAATCTCCAAATCTGATTTTTAATGGATAAACTGACATAATTTTTCACAAAGCCAAATTATTTTAAGACTAATAATTCTCTCCAAATTTTAGCATCATCGAAAATAAACCAAAATAACTTCAATATAAACGGAAACAGTACTATCAGTAGGGAAGTACGCAGTTCTCTAGAATGGTAGAAAACCCTAGTAATCAATTGGAGATCATACAATGAGCATCAAATATTTACTTTTATTTTTCCCAATTTATTTATTTTTCTCAATATTTAATGTCTCTTTTCTAAAATAAGAAAGCCCAAGACTTTAGTTTTTTTCCAAATAAAGTACATGTTCAGAGATGAAAAGAAAAATCTTCAGCAAAAGTTTTCCTCATTTAATTATTAGATTTTTAAATACTTTTCTAAAAAATAGGTTTATGGACTTCTGCATGAAAACACTACTCTTAACTTTAATACTTGAAGAAATCCAAAACTACAGTGCTTAAGACTTGCTTTCTCAACAATATTTTCCTTTAAACAAAATCACATTTTACATTTAAAAGTTAATTAATAAAAATCAAGTTAATAAATATGTACGCTTTTGCCATGTTTTATGTTTTAGTATGAGGTTTTTATATTCCAAAGAGCCATGTGGCTGTAAAATACCCCCGAAATGCCTTTGAGGTATGATCATTTTTCAATTTGTCCAGAAGACATAGGATTTAATTTTATATCAAGGAGAGAAGAAATTCTTGAGCATTAAAATATGGTTGTGAAGAGTTATTTTGTTTATTTGCTACTTAACGTTCTCTGGATTGGCTAACCTCTTGCATTTCTTCTCATATCAATACATATTCAGCTGCTCTTGCTCTGAGACAGCCCAGTGGTTTTTACTTGATGCTTTGAAGCATGAGACTTCAGAGCTAAATGAAACTCCTTGAGTGTCAAAGTGTTACTACAAAGCGCCGTTCAGCTGAAGTTCGTCTGAGAAATTCAATGAGAGGCATGCAGCACCGGGCTGGCTCCCTAAGCCTCTTCAACGAGACTTCAGTGACATCACATGAAAAGATCTGGCAGGGGTACCGGCTGGGCCTGTCTTCGACCACTGCCGGCCTAAAGAACTGCCCAGGCACAACTAAAGACCGGTGGTGCATGTTCGTCCTCCTGAGGAATTTGAAAGAGGCTCTCGGTGGAAGAAGAGATGCCTGGGGAAATGTGATAGAGCAGCCTGAACTGTGTCTCCAGCTGGATCTGGATGCCTAGCTCTGAAGACCCTTGTCTAAGATGGACTGAAAGATTTTCATCAGACACTAAGGCGTGGTCATAAGGCCTCAGCATCTCATCCAATGTTAATATTCTCCTTGTCGGTGACTGTCTGTAAGTCCCATTCTTGCAGAGTGGTTTCATTATATGGAAATACATTTTTGGAAATTTCTTACAATTAGAATGATCAGTGATTGATATTTTTAAACTCATACATGGGGCTTAGCATGTGTAAAAACATTAGTATCTAACAGCAATTTTCAACAGGGGTGCTGTGGTGCAGTGGTGTGCTGCAGGAATTGTTCAAACACACTTTACTCCACTAGTCACCATTTTTTATCTCTTTCCTCTGTCAAATTTTAAAATATGATGACAGCCAACACAACAATAGTGGTCCAATATGAATGAATCAAAATTTTACCTATTTTTTGTCAGATCAGCAAAGATATATTTTCTGGTGTGCCACAGAATTTTAGTAATTAGTTTATGTGTGCATGAGATGAAAAAGGTTGAAAATCGCTGCTCTATAACATCTTCCGCTCTGATCCATAATCAGCAATGTTGTCAGCTGTCTTTCTAGAAAGAGGCCGTGTCAGCTCTCTCCCAGCATCTCCCACATCATTTGGTCCTTACCACCAAGAGGTAACATCCAAACTCCCAGAGTGTTGGATATACTATTCATCCTAGCCCAAACTAACTTCAAAATCACATCTCTATTCAACTATGTGCATTTTGCACTGTAGACGTTAAATACTTCTTGACGCTCCTCCAGGATATTTTAAAAATATAACCGCACAATTGTTCTTACCAGTCTACTTGTTACATTCTTTTTACATCTTTAAGGTAAATCATATGGTACCTCTTCTGTGAGGTCTCAGTAATCACTATGGAAAAAAGTAGTAACTTTCCTGCTATGATCTCACAAATCTACTAGAGATTGTGCTAACTTTTATTGTAATTATTTCCCTATATATGTTTACCAATTATTAGATTATTAGTTAATGTTCAGGAATTGATATTTACATTTACATGCCTAATGCTTATATTAGATTTGACACATGATAGGTAATCAATAAGTCTGTGTTGAATGAATGAATAAAAACTGAATTAAACACACAAATGAAGCAAAACCACATAGGTCTTCACATTTAAATATTTTTCTGGTAGAAGGCTGCCTCATTTTTAATACCCCAACTTTATAGAAAATATGTGCTTCTTAATGCAGCCAATATTTATATAGAAAAATACATTTATTTCTCTAAAAGTCAACATGACATTTTTTACCAAATTGCACGGGGAAAAGCAATTTTCCAAAAAGAAATGATAGAATGTCAGAATCACACAGATATTTTGAGAAGCAGGCCAAATCTCAGCAAAGGGGGTATTCATCTTAGATGTTGCTGGCACTAAGAAAGGCCATGTTACTGCAAACAAACTATTTTTTTTAATAAGCATATCAATTACATTTGATAATCTGAAAAATGTTTTTAAATATTTAACAGATACTCATATATTAAAATGTTACTGTTTTCTAGAAACTGGGAGTGTTGGACTGACATATAACTCACTGTATTTTTCTCATTTAAAATAATGGGGAACAAATTTTGGGTAACATTTTTATTCTAATTGTCTGATTTATTCTTAGCCTCTTTTACCAGTCTTGTCTCAAGGTAATAATGTTTACAGCACATAAATCATTTTGGGGCAAATCACTAGTATTGTGTATCTAATAAATAACAACTGACTCTTTCCTATCTTGACCATTCGTTGTCCCCACTGGGTATCCAATTTCTTTAATGCCTATTGCACCAGGGTGGGTCCACCCAGAGCAATGAAAGCAAGCTAGGCAAGACGAAACTGTATAGGGCAGGCCACCAGGAAGGGCAGGCTGGAACACTCCAGCGTGGATGGAAGCTAGTGTATCATCCACAGGCAGAGTTTCTCCTCTCAGGGAAGGAAAAGATTTTCAGGCCCTGACTTTATGGCCTTTAAACCTATTGAGTTGGACAACCAAAATTATCTGGAAAAGTCTCCCTGACTTAAAGTTATCTGATTATGAACTTTAAGAACATCTGAAAATTACCTTCTTAGCAACACCTAATTAGTGCTTGATTGGATAACTGGGGACTGAAACCTAGACAAGTTGATGGCCAAAAAAACCACCATGGCCCACCCCTTGTCCACATGGCACCCATGTATATCTCGTTAAACCATATTTACTATCTGAATTAAGACAATAACAAACTTATGTTTCCATCTAACAAGATATAACTATCTTCCTTACAATTAAAAATACATTAATACTTAATTCCAGAAGAGGATTCAAAGATTTTTCTTGGTGTTCACTTTTCTCCTTTGGTATTCTATAACATAAATACTATGATACAAAATAAACTATTATTAACATATCTTATAAGATAAGGAGATAAGAGAGGAAAAATTAAAAGTATGTGGTTAATATTTATGGATATGTACAGCAAAATAAGCAAAAAAATATGTACAACTATTATAATTCTTGTTTCTGCAACTCGTCACTTGGTTGTGGTTGGTATTTACAACTTCCCATCCCTTATTCCCTTTTCATTCAACAATCCTATCAGCAGGTTAATGGTCTTCACATGGCAAGGTGACCTCAAGCCTTCATTTTTAAGGCCCTGTACCACTAGCCCCTCTGCCTGAATTGAGCTGTTGTAGTTTTCCATTGACTTTAATCACAGGACATGGTACAAATAAAATATATCCTAAGGGATCTCCTGTGTTCCAGATACAATCTTTCACACTTCCATCTTGTAGTAGCAATTTTTCCTTGGCAATTGATATCAATCATCCCAGCCAGTACTGTAACTCTCTTCTGTGCCTGGTGACTCAAAGGTATAAAGATTACAAAGTGGTTGAGTGGCAGTCCCAATTTTCTGTCCCATGCAATAATTGTTGTGTCTCCTGGTAGAAGCATTGCTCTCAATAAAACTAAGTCCTCCAGACCAGTAGAGCCTAAGGCTATGGGTTCAGGAAGCAGAGATTTTGCTAGTGGAGCACTAGTAGTGGTAGAGAGGAGAGCCGTTCCTATTTTTATTCTTTCATTCCTGGAGTAGTGGATCCTGGTTAAGAGAAAAACAGCACCATATACTGGACATTGATTTAGAGTATGTGCAAGATCTGCAGGGTACTGTCCCATAAGGCAGCTTCAGGATGTGGGGGATAGAGGGTAAGGGGTAGGGAGAACATGTTGAGACCAGTGAATTCTATGAGCATGGGCTTATTGCCACACTTCTTTTGCTGTGAAGCAAGTTCTTGATCAGAAGAAATGTTGTGTGAAATAGGATGATGGAGAATATGGCATTCCTAAGTCAACAGATGGTAGTTTTGGCAGAAACATTGTGTGCATGGAAGGCAAGTTCATATCCAGAGTGTCTATTATATGAGAATACTTCCCCTTCCATAATGGAAGTAGTTCAGTGTAATTGGCGTGTCATCATTTGGCCAGCTGATCATCCCCAAGAAATGGCACCATATTGCAGACCCAGTGCTGACCTGTGTTGCTGGCAGATTGGGAACTGAGCAGTGGCTACAGTCAGGCCAGCCCTAGTGAGTGGAGTCCGTGTCATTGTGCCCGTGCATCACCTCCACTCACCACGGCCACTTTGTTCATGGTCCCATTGGGCAATGACAAGTGTTGCTGGGGAAAGAGGCTGATTGGTAACCATAGAACAGGTCTTCGAATCCACCGTATCATTGAAATCCTCCCGTCACCTTTGATGAGGACATTAACAAGGAACACAGATGTCTTTTCAATCTTTGTCCATTCAGATCTCATTCCTAACCTTCCTTGTCATGAATTTTCCAATTGTATCTATTCCACACCCCTGGCCATCCAGCCAAATCATTGGTCAGAGATCATGGGGAAAAAAAACATAGACTTATAATTCTGACCATTTCTTTTTCCAGGCAAAATAAAATGATGCATTTCTGGAAGTGCTGCCCATTAGGAGGGTTTCCCTTCATCACAGCCCTTCAGGGATATCCCAGAAAGGGGCTGCCGTGATTGAAATGATGGCTTTCAGATGGTGTCAGTATATTATGCAGAACCATCTATAAACCAGGTCTAAGTTTTCTCTTCCTCAGTCAGTGGGTCATAGAAAATTTCCCATGTCGTAAGTGCAAGTGGAGAGACAGAAGGTGATGCAGCAGGAGCAGGGGCCTTGAATATTTGGGCTAATACCTCATGCAACTTATTTATTACTTCAGGGCCCTCCCAAGCATGAACTCATACATACCACCTTTATTTCATAATGGAATGTTGCTGTGCATGCCCAACTTTATGGCTGCATGTGTCAAATAATATCCTATTTGTGATGGAAAGCTCATTTCACATGATAATTCTTTGTTTGGATGGATGAATGAGTTGATAGGTAGGTAGAAGGATATATGATTAATAGATAGATAGATAGATGATAGATAGATGATGGATAGATCCTATAGTTTGTTCCTCTGGAGAACCCTGACTAATAGAGCCCGTATTAATACATTTGGTCAGATTCAACCGCATGTTCTTTCCCCCATTATCCCATGCCCTTAAGATCCATTCCCATACATATTCCCAGATATACATATATGTATACATACACATATAAGTATACACATAAACACACACAAGGATTTTATAAAAGCAAAATCAAGATTAAAAAACTACCACTTATTGGGAAGCCACCAAATACAAGGCACTGTACTACTTATATAGAAATGAGAGAGAGAGAGAGAGAAAGCCCTACTCCGTTCAGTAGAACCTTATTGTTGAGCTGGCGTGAAAGGAGATTACTACAACATTGTCCCTGTCTTTAATGGAAAGGACAGATATGAAAGCCTTTGCAGTTGCAAATAAAGTGTGCGAATATCAATGTGAGCAGAGTGCTGTGGCCACGCATGGTAGATAGAATTCTACAATTCCCTAGGTTTCCTCCTCCTGGTACACATTTCCTGTGTGATCCCTGCTCTTCCGTCTTAGACACATTTGTGAATACGATGGGATATCACACCCATGATTATGTTACATTTTAAAGCTGAAGGGATGTTGCAGATTTAATTAAATGCTGAATCTGTTGACTACTCCCAGTTAACCAAAAGGGAGAGTATTCTAAATTGGCCTGAGATTATCACATTAATTCTTTAAAGAAGTTGACTACTCAAAACAAGGTGGACACTATCTTGTTTTGTTGGCCTTGAAGAACAAAACCACCATGTTATGGAGAGGGCCATGGGGCCTGAACCTGTAGACCACTCTAGAAGTTGACAGCCTCGGTCCCACAACTACAAGGAATGAAATTCTGCCAACAATCTACGTGACCTTGGAAGATGACCCTGACTCCAAGTGAGAAGGCGGTCTGGCTGCTACCTTGATTTTGACCTTGTGAATTTTGCTAATACTTTAACACTCAGTCCAAATATCACCTCCAACACCTTTGGAATTGGTATTGGTGTGAAATACCTTTCTTGATATCCTCTGGCATAGATAAGTGTTTTTTCCTCTGTGCTCCCATGATGCTTTATTCACACCTTGATTATAGCAATGTTTATATAGGTGTTATTCTTCCACACGGGTTTTTCCTCTTATTGGTCATAACCACCTAGAGGACAGGGACCTCGTTCTTTTTATCTGTGTATCTGTCCATGCCAGGGATGTAACAGGCACTAAATACCTACACATTTATCCAGTCATATACTTATTTTAGTCATACTATTTGCTGACTGAATGGCTGTGAAGCAATAACTTTATTCACTGGTCATAGAAAGAAACAAATAATAATGCCTATCTTACTAATAAAAACTTGAAGTTACAAGATGGAAGCTACAGTATGGGGAAGGTCAGAGTAAGAAACTGCCTTATGAACAAGAAGGATGACTTGGTAGATAGTGAAACATGTAAATAACTTATTCAATGAGAAAGCAGCCATCCTTCTTGAAATGCTATAAAATCAGATAATATCATCCACAAAAAACTGACCACACACACACACACACACACACACACACACACACACACATATATATATATTTATATATGGTACCATAGTGCAGAATGAGTGTTTATTTATTTTTGCACGTCCATGATACTTGGCTCCCCAAGAAAGTGGTAGGTACAGAAAATGCAGGGAAGCTGTTGAATTTTCCCTCATAATTTGCTGGGGTGGCCACGGGGACAGCTGGTCAGTGCATTGTGTAATTCCATCATGGTATAGGTAACCCGTCTCCTTTATAATATAGTCACTTAGATATTTCCTTAAATTCTAATTACACAATCCTCCTTTATGTCGCTCAGTGCAGAAAGTGGTTAATTAAAAAGAGAGAAATAAACTCTCCGATGTGCTGTCAGTAAATGTGGCACTTACAGTTATGAATAAAAATATTGTTTCACTGTCTCAACGTGAGTCATATTTTTTTGTTTGTTTTGGTAGCCTTTAAAAAAAATCGAAAAGCTCTAGTAGCTTCCTCTGGCAAAAGCACAAGCGCTCTACAGATACTGGTCGGACTGCCTGCCATCAGTCACGGAGCTGGAAAGGCCCCTAGCACACAAGACCGTTTGAGTGACGCAGAAGAGTCATTTTCAAGGGTCTTGGAACTTGCAGTCACTTGGCTACCACCAAATATTTCTAGAGGAAAGGAATCCTCTAGTCCAATAGACCAGAGGGTCTTTTGGCTTTGCCAAGAAGAGTGACAGAGGCTATAAAACTGTCTGCTCTCCTCCTCTGCTCAGCGTCTCGCCAGAAATCACAAAGACTCGGAGCTGTTGAAAATACAGCTGCTTTATTTCAAAATGCACCCTGCAGAGGACGCCTCTTCCTACTCTCTCACTCCATCTACTGGAGTTTACTCAAAACGCTGATCTGGTTAACACGCTGCTAGGAAAATTGCGTCCAGAGTACCTTCAGTCGCCTGTTGTTCCCCCCGGAGGGTAAAATCCTCAGGGAGTCAAGAGTCTGACTGCCAGCAATTTGAATTTCTTTGCAGAATTTTTTTTTTTTTTTTTAAGAAACAAGGAGCCATGGGCAGGCTGAAAAAAGCAAAGTGTGCTCTGATCGGCATATTCATTTTTGAGCATCTCCTCCAGAATAATTTTGCCTTTTACTATTTTTTCAGAATTTTCCTCTTTTTTTTTAACATTAACCTTGTAATTTGTGGTAATCCTATCAGTAGCTTGCCACAGAGAAATGGGTTCTGGAGTTGAAGTCAGATGGTAGGAATTCAGTTCTGACCCACATGTCTTAATACCAGAAATTCACCAGTGTTCCTGAAGTGTGTAGAACAGATACTCTTACTTGTGGGGATTGAATCACAATCTCTGGTGAGACAAAAGAGGCACTCTGAAACCCTGCTCTTAATTCTGACTCCTACCTCTCTCTCCTGTTTGCCTCTTGAACTTGCCTATGACCTTTTAAACAAATTATTATTATTAATAGATATTACGTCTTAGAGCAGTCTTAGGTTTAAAGCAAAACGAACACATAGTTTCCATACACCCCATTTCCTCTGGCTCTCTCACATTCTCCTCCATTATTGACATCTTTTATTACTTGTAATTATACGTATTGACATACATTTGTTAAAATTGATGATCCAATATTAATACAATACTGTTAACTGAAGTCCATCATTTACATTATGGTTCACTCGTCCTCTTGTACAGTTCTATGATTTTGACCAAATCATGGTACGGATTCCCCATTAAGGCATCACACAGAATAGCTTCACTGCCCTAAAAATCTCCCTTTCTGTGCTTATCCCCTTGACCATTGGTAACCACTGGTCTTTTCACTGTCTCTATAGTTTTGTCTTTTCCAGAATGTCATATAACTGGAACCATACAGTTTGTAGCTTTTCTGATTGCCTTTTTTTCATTTAGGAATTTGGATTTAAAGTTATTCTGTGTCTTTCTGACACTTGATGGCTCCTTTTCCTTTTATTGCTGAATAAACATTCAATTGCATGAATGCATCACACTTTGCTTATTCATCCACCTACTGGAGGTCATGGGGTTGCTTACAATTTGGGGCACTTATGAATAAACCTGCTATAAACATTCCTGTGCAGGTTTTTGGATGGATATAAGTTTTGAACTCATTTGGATAAATACCTAGGAGCACAATTCCTGGATTATGTGGTGAAATTCTATTTAGTTTTGCAAGAAACCTCCAAACTTTCTTCCAAAGTGACTGTACCACCAGCAATGAATGAGAGTTCCTGCGACTCTACATCCTCGTGGGCATTTAGTGGTGTTGGTGTTTATATGTTAACCATTCTAATCGGTCTGTGGGAACTTCTTTACTGAACTCCCTTTCCTAATGGCTCCCAGAGCTTCACTGTGATATCCCCACTGCTGATGCCTTGAGGCCCCTCCGTGACTAAGAACACCTTAATGAAAGTCTCTGCCATTATTTATCTCCGATCTCCAAGGACTACAAGGCTTGGCATGTAGAAGGTCCCACACACACACTGAATGTAATCCTTCAACACCAATGGTTCTTTCCCCAGTATTTTTGGAACCAGTTTCTGCACAGCCACATCAAAATGAGCACTCCATTTTGGAGCAGTATTACCTTGGGCAAAGCACACAATTTCTCTGAATATCTATTTGTTCACTTATCCAAAAGCAGAATTTGCAATAAGATCTTTGATATTCTTAAAAACTATTGGTAAAGATGAAGTGAATCTAATATGAAGCAGTTGTGTATGATGCACACTATAAAAGTCAATTCCTGTTATTTCTACACATGCATCCTGGTAAACCAGCTAATTCAGGAAGCATGAAAACTCTGCTTATTTCAAAATGTCTTCCTTGCCTCTGTTCTGGAACACATTGTATCTCTCTCTCTCTCTCTCACACACACACACACACACACACACACACCCCTAATGTCTTAATTAAATATATACACCAAAAGTCAGTGATATTCGAGAACATGTCTACATAAATGATAATGCACACCAAACATTTGTTTCTGGATATATTTAGACAATCATTGTAAGTTTTAAAATTCAAGTCTATTATTTATTCTTTTACTTATTTCGTGTGAACTATTTTCCAAATATCTGACTTTGATAGAAGGAGTAGATGTGGACAACGTGGTTGGGATTTGGCAACAGTAGTGGGAGCGAATGGTAATAAATAATGCTAAACACGCTCATCTGACATAGGAAGCAAATGAAACTACCCATGCTACATTCTAGACCTTCCCTAAGAACTTAAATATTGATCCACATGTTACTCTTTGAAGATAATCTGTATATTTTGCTCAGGTTAACTTTTAAGACTGTTCAGTTTGTCTTTGGTATGCTGAAATTTCATCTTAATGTGAGCCAGATTGAAATATTATTATTTCGAGTCCTCTTTGAAATGCATTGGGAATCTTACATCTATTTCTTTCTCAGTTCAGACAGTTTGATAAATATTTTATGCATTACCTTTTTAATGTATTATTTCTTCCTTATTCTGTTCACTTTCTCCTGAAATACCAATTAATTGTATCTTAAAATTTATCATTTAATCTCCCTTGTCCCTTAACCTATCTTACATATTTCCATGTTGAAATTTCTCTGTGTTAACTTATAAACTTCTTCAAACTTTCTAATATTTCAATTCCTCTTCCCTCTTCAACTATGTCTAATCTTCTTTTAAAATTATCCACTGACATTATACTTTTAGTTATTGCATTTTTTTCTAGAAGTTCTCTATTTAAAAAAATCTTTGGGACTTTTTTATGCTTTTCCACATGTAGATATTTCAAGTTTATCATTTCATCTTTTAAACACAAAAGGGACATTTACTACTCTCTCTGAAAAGTCTAATATCACTATCTATAATTTGTGTGATGTTTCTGTTATCTGTTATTCCTGATGATTCTGGAACAGAGCTCTGTGAATCTTCATGTGCCTTGTATTTTTAACAGTGTGCTCTTTGTGGTCTTGAAATATTACTTAGATGGGTATTTTGAAGATTTAGAAAAGGATCCTTTCTCTGGAGATGCCTATCAGTTTCATGTAGGCACATAGGGGCACTATCATTCTATGGTCACCTGGAAATACAGTCACAACCTGCAGGTTATTTTACAACTACCAGGTGATATTTACTTTAGCTACAAATTTGTTTTTCAAGTTGGCTATGATTACAGTTTCTTAGGGCTTCCCCCCCACCCCCTGTTCTACAGAACTCTAAGGAACCTTTCCCAAATGTTCAGGAGATGAACGGCAGATGTAGTACTTTTTTTTTTTTTTTAATTTCAGCATTTAGCCCTGGCTGGTGTGGCTCAGTGGATTGAGTGCCAGCCTGCAAACCAAAGGGCTGCTGGTTTGATTCCCAGTCAGGAACATGCCTAGGCTTCAGGCCAGGTCCCCAGTAAGGGGCACACAAAGACAACCACACACTGATATTTTTCTTTCTCTCTTTCTCCCTCCCTTCCTCTCTCTCTAAAAATAAATAAATAAAATCTTTAAAAGATTTCAGCATTTAATATTTTTCCAATTAAAGTTTACATTCAATATTATTCTGTATCAGCTTCAGGTGTACGGCACAGTGGTTAAACAGAAATACCAAGTGGTCCCCTGATATGTCAAGTGCTTACCTGGCCCCATATTGTAATATAGTTATTACAATATTATTGACTTTATCCCCTATGCTGTAATCATCCCTACTGATTACTCAATAGGGATGACTGTTCTGTAGCTACCAATCTGTACTTCTAATTCCCGTCACCTTTTTCATCCAGTCCCACCCACCCCCCTTCCCCTTCAGCAACCACCAGCAATGGTAAGTCTGTTTGATTTACCATTTCTCTAATGCTGTAGCTCTCTCAAGTGCCAGCTTAATGTCGGGAAAAAGTCTCTTATCAGCTTTCTTGCCTTTGGTAGTTGCAGGCCTTGGGCTTTAACTTTTATTCCCTCTTGTTTAAGCCACGAAACTAAAGTGCAAATGAGCCTTGATTAGAATCGCCTTTGGGGCAAAAACGGCTCCAGGGCTCCCTTACCTCTTGGGTTCCAGGTTTTCCTTAGATTTTGGTTTGGTAATTCCTTACTAGTATGTCAGCTTTTTGAGGGTTTTCTAAAGATAGTTAGAAAATATTGTATCCAGCATCTGTTGGTTTCAACGACAGGACTGGTCTGAATAACCTAACCTGCAACATCCCTGGAAACAGAACCAGACGTGCGATGTGTTCTAAATAAAACACTTAAATTGAGTTTGAATCTAAGTCTGATGCAAAGTGCAACGGAACACTTTGTGAAAACAAACCTGACCAGAAATTAAATGCATGAACCTACCCCAGGGTCTCAGAAATAGTGATATTATTAT
>PVKU01006954.1:0-95027 GCA_004027475.1 Anoura caudifer
GGGAGGGGAGGGGAGGGGAGGAGAGGAATAAACTATCAGTATATGGCACTTAATAGTTAGGACCAAATAGCGTTTAATAAAACTTTTTACTATGGTACATATTTGTATATGTGTATTTTGGATTCCAAGTATTTCTCATTGTAGCTTATAGTCAAAAAAGTTTGCAAGTAACTAACTGAGATCTCACCAGAGTTCAGATACTACAGTAATCACTGATCCACAAAAATATATCCTTCCTCCCAGTTGTTAGATTCAAGGAAAACAACCTTCGAAGGAAGACATGGGAACAAAGAAAATGTCCAAAGCAGGCAAGAATATCGCTGTGGGAATCCAAAGTGAGCTCCTAAGTATCCATGAACAGAGTCTGTGCAATGATACTTCACATGTTTGAATTTAGTCACAACTTCTCAGAACCCAAGAAAAACAGCTAAAGTTAGTAGGCTGGTCATTGACTTACTGTTTTCTTAACTCCAAACTCCCCATTCTATAGTATTCTGTGATGCTGGGGCTAGGATTCTGCAAAATTATACACAGAGTGGGACAAAAGTAGGTTTACAGTTGTGAGTATACAAAACAGTGTATTCATGCAATATTTATTAATTATGTATTATTTGTCATACTAACTATAAACCTACTTTTACCCCACCCTGTATTGTTTCCTGACAGATTCTACCTATAGGGCACAGATGGCAAACGAAAGGCCCACAGACCGAATCCAGGCCTCCACCTTGTTTTATCTGGCCCAGCACCTTGTTTCTACCCAGCAGCAGCACCAAGCTCTCGCGTAACTGTTAAGGAGTAGTTATATTTATACCGTCCTAAAATTACATTCGGCCCTTTGAAGGCAATCTCGAGGCTGATGTGACCCCTGGTGAAAATGAGTTTGACACCCCTGCTAGGGGATACTAGATAAAGATTAGTAATTAGGAAGAGAGGAGCAACAACTTCCTTCTTCCTGTTTGCATGCATTTTTATCAGCTTCACCCCATAGCTTTGTCTCCTGCTTTTTTTCAGCATTCTCTAACCAACTTCTTGACATATCCTCAGAGATACCAGTAGTAGCTGGACAGTATGCACTGGAGGTCTAATCCTCAGTGCCAGGTTCCCTCTGAGCTTCAAAATACTGTTAATCCCTGTTTCCCCTAGATCTAAGAATGGTAACTTCCTGAAGCAGTTGGGTTTTTTTCTTTTTTGCTCTTTTAGTCTTCCACACCTATTTAACCAATCCTTTATTAAATTCCCTCTGAGGAAATACCCTAGTGTGGTTTCATTTTCTTGATAATGGTGGTGTTCCAGGAATCATGAGATTTAGGCATTGGCTTGATTATGTCCTCAGCCTTCAATGCACGGCTGAGTACCATGTCAATGGAAAATGGGATACTAGTGATCTAAGACATAGTAGGTATAATGATTACTTAAATTATCACTTGTAGTTAATTATGATCACATGCGCCTTTTGAAACAAGTGCCTAAGTGGACCAAATGATGGTCTGACTTGACCATTATAGTGGTAATAATGATAACAAGGACTATGGTTGGTTGCCTCTAACTCTAAGGGAGAGCTTACAGATGAAAATGGCATATTTAGGTTTTTAACTTTCAGTTCAAGTCATGGTAAGAAAGCTACAGAGCTTCTGAAGTAGCCCTTTAAAAAGTTTCTTTTTTCTTTTTTAGTTGTAATTACTTTATTATTTTCTTGGTTTCTCAACAATTAAATAATCTTTCTTAATATTTCCAGGAGGGCACACCATTTTTATTTTGAAAAACATTCAACATATTTGTCTTACATGATATGAGAAGAAACATCTAGATTTTTTAATTTCTTCCAATGCTCATTCATGTGTGGTACTTCATCACACAAGTTATTTCATAAACACTGAAAACAATGTTAAGAAACATATACATCTAAGAATTCTAGTGTGTATAGTCCTTCATCAAACAGTACTATTTTCAGATACATTTTCAGACACTCTAGCCTCTATGTATTTTGAATATGTATAATATAACCACTAGAAGAATCCAAGCCCCTTGGAGGATGGCAGTGGAAGCCCATCTCCACTGGAGTACAGATCTGTCTTTAAAAAGTAGATTGTATTACCATTTTGATTGCATTCCTTTTAGTTATTTGAGATTCTAAGAACTCCGGTAAGCCCAGAGTGAAAAAGATCTCTTAATAAGAGTTAGAAGGTAGGAAAGGTAGGAAAGCAGGGCTAGGACCTGGCACCTTCACTAAGAATGTAGCACCTGAGAATAGCTTATAATAAAGTACCAGGGCAGAGTTACTACTGAACCCCTCAGGATGATGAAGCATCCACTCCCTGCAGGAGTAATAATAACAGCTGATTTGGTGACTTGTGGTTGGTCACCTTTTAGGAATACTGCAATCCAGAGACCCCCATTTAGGCTTGACAAATACTCCACGTAAGGAAATGATGGTCCATCCTTATCAGTAGGGCAGCGATTATGCTTCTCTCTGTGTTCAAGATCTTTTAGATCTTTTCTTGCTAAGTGCTTTCAGCATACTCTTGATGATCTGACTCTGGATTCAGACATCTTTTTTCCCCATTCTTTTTCATTGTGGCAATGATCTCAACATGTGAACAAGACTGGCTTAAAGAAATCACTTCAAGTCTTTCTAAGGAACTTGGATTGACAGGCTTATCACTAATATTGATGCAGGTACAGCATGTAGTTCTAGAGAGAGGTATTCTTTGAGTTTCACTCAGAATCAGAAGGATAAGGCAGAAAATAAGAAGAGCACTTTGATTCACGGTGCTGTGATTGAAGATTCCCCTGCAGTAGGTTCAGAATGTCTAAGCAGTTGAGGAATGTCTGAGAAAAGTTTCTTATTTCTGTAACCACGGGCATGATCCCACTGAGAATTAGACCCAAAATTTAATTTTGCAGCTTGCATAATTGCAATGAAATTTGAATATACAACTTTCTAAGTCTCTTTTGTAAAAGTTAAGACACTATTTTAGGAATGGGACCCTAAGATGTGAAATGGGAATACCTGAGTGGACTTGAATGGTTAGAACCTTAACCCCAGGAGTCCCTCTGAGTTTCTTTTGTAAACAGAAAAAGATCTGCATCCCATACTGAAAAGGTTAGCCCTCCTCTTGACTGAAAAATGTCAATACTCATACCTGAGATAGTTGCTTTGAAAGGGATACCTACTTTCAAAACTTACCCCCACCATTTCTTAATCAGATCTAGGCATGCTCCCAGAAAAGGAGTACAATGTCTTAACTGAGAGAAGATAGCTTATATCCAAAAAGAATTATAAGATTTTTCATAAATTATATCAGCACAAAACTAGGGATTAGGTATGAGAATGAATTTGAAGTAAGTCTGACCACAAGCGTTTGGGCAAGGCCAAATATAACATGTTTGCTTAAGCAGCTTCAAGTACCTCTAATAGTCTGCTTGTTGGCTGAATGAAACAGAAATTCCCAAAGGATGAGTGAGGATAAAGTGCCCAAACTTTCCTGGCAAAATGTAGAAGAAATCCAGATGCTTAGAAAAATACAAATGCTGGAATATATTTACCACGTACAACCTGATTATAGACACATCCTTCTATATTATCCATAAGGTCCCAAAGGACATTGCAATAAAGCACTGAGAAATACATTAGTTAAGGAACTCTGCATTCTTGAAAACCCTGTAATGGCTGTCTTCTCTGGGCCGGAAATGACATGGCACCATGAAAAAGATTTCCTAGGGCATGATAAGATCTCAGAGTGCAGAGGTCAAATAGTAGAATTTAATAAGAGAAACCTGGGACCAATTAGTTAATGGAGAGCACAGGCAAAAATAGGCAATCTGAAGATTTCAACCTACAGAGATCTTTAGCAATGCTTAACTGAACAAGGTATTTCCAAGGAACAAAATTAAAAGTCAGCCTACTAAAATACTATTTGTCAATATACATACAGTAGGAATCCTACCATGACAATCTAAATTCTAAGTTCTCTAACCACAATGGAAAGTTATAGTCACTCCCAGTTTCCAAACACAAGTTGGTTCAAACATAAAGTCCCTCGTTCCCTTGAAGACAATGCAACACAGCCACATTTATGTATTGTAAAAATTTCCTGTAAGACCTCCCATCAAAGATTTGCAACCATTTACTAGGGTGTTTGTGTACTTACAAAAGGAAAGTACCTACATCTTTAGGGGATTACTAGATGCTAACTCTAAACTGATACTAATTCCTGGGGATATAAAAGTGGAAGTTTATGGTGGTAAAGTTTTGGCCCAAATCCACTCACACTGGGTTCAAACAATCTCTCAACCTACACTGTAAGTTCTTCCCCAGAGCCTGAATGTATAACTAAAAGAGACACATTTAGTAACTGGTGGACATTGCATACTGGCTTCCTAGTCCATGGAGGTAGGCTTATCGTGCAGGGAGGCAAAGCAGGAAGCAACTGATGTTATATACTTTTTTTTTCTTCTCCATAAAACTTGCAAGCATCATGACAAGCATTTTGCTTTCTACTCAGCAAGGTAAAAGACTGTCTTTTCCTCAAGATTATATAAATTCTCAGGCTCTTTGTCATAATAATCTAGTCTGGAAAGATCTTAATCACCCAGACACTCCACCAAACATCACATCAATGACAATGTGGACTGGTCCTGAAGAACAGAAGTATCAAGAACATGGATGCTTTGGCAACACATGTGCTGCTAGAGACTAGGAAATACACACAACAAAAACGTAGGGGCCTGCCACCTTGGTGACATCTCTGTGGTCCAATGGTCAGAAGTATGTCAGGATAAAAGGCTGGTTGTTGTACAGTAGACTTTCCATCAATATATAAGATAACTAAGTTAACTGAGAAAGAAAACATTTGGGCTGGGAAAGGCAAAAAATGGTTATGTATTATATACCGGCACCAACCAAAAATGGACAGCAGTGAAAGAAAAGCCTCCCAGTGAGGAGAGCTTAAGGTTGTGCCACAGGTTGACCATTTTATTCAGAAGAAAAAGTAGCCTGAGGTACATATCCCCATTAACAGTTAAGAGGTTGGCCAGCTGATCAGGACTTGGAAAGAATAAAAGGAAAGTCTAGGAAATAATTATAGAAATAGATCTTTTAGAATAGACACAAAAGGTGAATATATGTTTCTGAGGTGAGTATTTACAGACTATCCACTGAAAGGGGGGCTGTCAACATAGATAAGATGACATTGTTCTGTTGATGTCAGTCACCTTTTTCCCCTTGCTATCCAGGGCAGCTCAGTGCATTAAAGGATGCTGCATCTGTAAGTCTGTTCTTGCCCTAGGCTCTCTTCCTTGCTGACCAGCAGGACCCACCCCAATCTAAGCCTGATGGTCCAGGTGTTTCCTGCAGTCATTATATCTGGGCTGTACTGGTATCCCCTTTTTGCTCTTTCAACCTGCTCCACATCTATGTAACTAATTCCCTATATGAAATTCTCTGTTTGAAACATCTAGCAGGCTTTTTTCTCTCTTTATCGAACCCTATTTCTAGGAGATAGCCTAACATTTCAAATCAGAGCAGGCTATTTGGTGTAGTTATCAGCTGCAAGGAGGGTTTTTTTAAAGTTATTGTTTGAGAATTCCCTTACTGGCTATAATTACTCTATTTCAAGATCATAAAAAAATGAATTTACATTAGTTTTTTTCACTAGCAATCCAAAAAACAATAAAAAGACAGGAAAACAGAGAGACTACCGGTTAATCAATGAACCTATCAGTTTTGACTAAAGTCCAAAGACATTCAAAGAGTGCAGTCATCCATAATTGCTGACTGAAGAAAGGTAGCTTTAAGATTTTTCATTTTAGGAAGAAGACTACGATCCTTTAATTTTTACCTTCTCGGCATTCTTTTTCTAGTTAATTAATAATTTAAAATGTAAACTATAAGTGAAAAATAAATTTTAAATTAAAAAATAATTTTAAAAAGGACACTGATTAGTAAGGGAAACTCTATTTCAGACCTAAACTTCAACTAGAGGAGTATTTTTAGCCTTACTCAACTTTCCTCTACAAACCACACAGGTCCTTGGAAGGCAGTGAACAACAGCAAAGTAAACAGGAACTCTTCACTTGTTTATTGCAATTTTTTAAAGTCCATCTCATGGTAAAACCTCTAGGTACAAAAAAATACATGTGTTTAAAAGATAAACTTTGTCTTTAGAAAAAAATCAAATCTTTTAAATGGGCATCAGAGAAGACAACAAATAGAAACGAACTGGCCAAAATGGATGTTTGAAAACAAGCCCTGTCTTTACAAGGTTTCCTCAACGAATTAAACAATGGACAAAGAAACATACAGTACATCTATCTAGGTAATAAAATAAACAGGAATTGATAAATGCCACCCAGTTAGTCAATGAGTAAAATTACGCTATTAATTCATAAAATTTTAGAAAATACAGGATCTTCCCTTTTAGAAATTATTTGTAATTCACTAGTATTTCTTTCTAACAATAACTATCTCCAAAAATAATTTGTAAAGGGACTCTGGCCAATAATGCTAAATGTATAAAATATTACAGCAAGGTGTAATAAATATACATGCTACATGCTTGAGGTTTATGACTGAATGAATGGTTTATATTTGTGACTGGGTTAAGTTACACACTTTAAAAATGTTTTATTAGCAATATACTGTCTCGTGAAATAAGCTTTGGAGGGTGAGGCAGTAAATTCGCTTAATTTCCTGACTCCATCAACATCATGCTGTATCATCTGGGCCAAGTAACTTCATGCCTTATACTCTCTCCCTACAAAATGAGGGATAATAATATCTGCCTTTACTCGCTTACAACTAAAATAACTGTAAAAACAAAGCTGTAAGAGAAAGATGTTATATACATGTATTAAATTTAAACATTTTTACCAAAAGGAAAAAATCTTAAGACAAAAGTTGTGACATGCCTGGCTTACTGACCTTGAAGAGGACAGAGCAGTATAAGAAAAAGCATAGTGTTTAAAAGGAAAAAATCCAGACTTCACTACCCACTACACTTGTGACCTTGAGCAAGTCTGTATAAACTCTCTAACCTTAAATTTCCTCATTTATGATACATGATTTATCTCTTAAGGTTTGTAATGAGTATTAAAGGAAAATATGTCACAGTGAGTTAAGCATTAAAAAAAAGTTGTTTCACTGCCCTTAAATGTTATGGGTACATTAAAAACCATATTCCCACTTTTAAACTCACACAAAAATATGATTTCAAGAAAAGTTATAAAGCACAGGGATTGGGCTCTTCTCCCTCCAAAAATAATTCTTTAAAAAAATTTTTTTGGTAACTTTTCTCTGTGTAAGGCATAAACTGACATATTAAGAGTTAGTTGTATTCACAGAATGCATTTAACGTCACTACAAAAGTCAAACATAAAAAACAAAGACCCTTTTAACTACTGACATATACCATTGCTAGCATTGTGTCTTCCACTTTCAGTGTTCAAGCCTATGAGAAAGTATAAATAGCCCTCTTTCATTTTCCTCTGGTCAGTAGCCATACAGCAGTATTTTCAGTTATATTAAATACACAGTGGTTTCAAAGCTGAAGAAGAAATGTTAGTAGGAAGGAAAACAGTTGAAGACTATTACTAGATACAACTGACTTTCTCTATGGACATGACTCATTCCTTTAATTTAACAAGCAAACAAAACCAAAAACCCACTCTGATGAAAATTAAACCCTAAATAATAGAGTAACCTTAATAGAAATCAATTCAGTACTAAATGTCTAGTTATAAAATATATTAAGCAAAAATATCATCTGCAACAACAGAGATGGGATGTTTCCAGGGATGAGGAAATTTCTACAGTTCATCCATAGCAAATACTACTACATGTAAGATATATCCAGTATGTATTCAGAACCCAGCAGCTGAATCCACAAGAGTTTAGCAAGCAAAAATTTTGGCACAAAGTGTAGAATAACATTTACTCAAGAATAAAACTGGAGCTATAATTTAGCAGTCTAAAACTTTCTTAACCAAGAAAAAAAAAATGATCATGAAGGAGGCTCCTATAATCATCTAGTTTGCTTTCTAGACAAGGTTAGAACTGAATGCCTTTAAGCACAGACTTTGGAAATCAGCTACATTTACTCTGGATGAAATTCTTTCTGACAGTTTTAAAGAAAGGTTGGAGGACAGGTCTGTTTATCATTGCTTTCACCTAAAAACCATCAATCACTAAGGGTGGTACAGCTACCAAATAGAATTTTGCTTCCTTTCTAAATATACACAGTTTCCTATGAAGTACAGCACATTTTGCTTTTTCTGGTGAGTTTTTTGATGTTTTTGCAACAGCACTTTTCTTCCTCTCCAAAATAACCTCATTCCTAGTGTGCTGTTTCTGTTTGCCTCATCTGCACTTTTAGCAGATCACACTTCAGTGACTTAGAAATCCCAGCCACCAAAATTGAAGCCAAAGTTTGAATTGAGAAGGGTGGGGGAGGGAATCAAGCAATTAAACTGCACATGGAAGGGAGAATGGTTTTACCTCCTATGACTTTACAGTGTGCTCTTTTAATTCAAAACCAGAGTCTCCGATTTTAAGGAGAGAAAAGTTAGGAATTTATTTGTAATTTAAGAAGTTATTTGTAACTATTATAGTTCTCTTGGCATCATCTTCCAATGTTACCTTCTGGCAATGACACAAAACCACAATGTTAATACTGGTTAATAATGACCATTCCACATGTTAATACTGGATTCTTCAGGCAAAATAGTTCAGTGCTCTGGGAAGTTTCATTATTAACAACTTGCTGAAATTATGACAAGTTATCATGTACTTAATTTAGAAACCAAAAGAAAGGTTAAAAGGAATGTAGTAAAGCCTGTACCAGTAGATTATAACCATGCCCTGAGGCTATTGAACCATTCTCACACCAATGATTTAAAGGATTAAGATCCTTCCATTTTATAAATTAGAAGATAGCCTTGAAAGGCTTCCTTAAAAATAAAGTAAAACAACCTTTAAAAACAATATCATTATTATTTTTGGAAATAGCATTATATGGTTAAAAGTAAAGAGGTTAGCCCTGACTAGTAAGACTCAGTTGGTTGGAAGCTGTCCTTCAAACAGAAAGGTCACCAGTTGGATTCATGCCTAGGTTGTGTGCCTGGTCCCAGGTTGGGGCACATGCAAGAAGTAATGGATCAATGTTTCTCTCATAAATTGATGTTTCTCTACTCTTTTTCCCTCCCTCCCCCTCTCTCTAAAAGATAAATACAATCTTAAAAAAATAAAGTTGAGACTTTAGGAAAGTAATATAACTAACAAAAAGGTCTGAAAGAACAGTAACTACATTAAAATGAACGTATACAACAGAGATGAAATGCTCTATCAAAAAGTGAAACAAAATTAACAACTGTTTTTTTTTTGCTTTGCTAAATTCCCATCTTACCTTTAAGCACCTAGTAACATACCTTTGTAGAATGCCATTCTCCTGGGGTATTACACCATTGATAGCTGCCTGAAAAGAGGAAACAGAAAGCTGTTTAAAGAAGCAGAAACTATTCAGGGGTGGACTGTAGTGAGGTGGTGAACATTATAAAGGGAAATAAATATATTTTGAAAATTCTAAGAAAATACTACATGTTTCCTCAATGATATAAAATATTATCTATTAAATGTTTCTCCATTTCTCTACTGTAAAGCTGTAAGAAAATTTTAAAAACACGTATTTCGCATAATAGCATCCCTGAATTTTTAGTCATAAAAAGCTTAATTTCCACAGTACTCATTTAAGCAAAATACCCACAAAAAAACCAGCGTTTAAGGATGTCAAAACAAGTAAAACCAGTACCTTTAAGTAATCTTTTTAATATCAGTTTCTCCCTCAGGTTGAGAAGAACAAGATATAAAATCACAAATGAAAAACTCCAGTAAGAATTTAAAGATTAGCTCAGAAATTAAATTCACTCTTCTCCTTATTATCATTTTTTGTTTTGAAGAAACATTTAGAAGAAGAAAACATAGGGGCAAAGTTCTTTGACAAACGCAACACCACGATTTTATCAGCTTACAAAAGGAGGCAGGAACATCACTGAGGAAGTTATGTAAAACATTCCTAAAATTGGTCTCTAAACTAACATGTCACCAATTACTTAGAACACAGCACAAGTGTGACATAATATGGATGTTTCTGAGACTACTATACCAGCAGGCTGTTACTTCCTAGATTGTGGGCAGTTCATTGCAGGGTAACAGAGAAGGCTGTCTAGATGAAAATGATGGCTATCCAACCTGGTCTTCTTCCTTCCCTTTCCCCATTTATGTCCACATCAAAATGGGGAGAAAAAAGGCTAACACTTCAATGTTTCATCAGCTGTCTGCAAATCAATTGCCAAAAGGAGTCTATGTATTTTGTGAAACACTGACTTAAATATTTGCCACAGGTGGGTCAGCTTTACAATTTTATACTATTGAGTGGAAATAGAGTATAAAATGCTTGCTGTGAACTTTGAGAATTGTTTTGCTCTACTGGCAACACACACAAACACAGAGAAATCCACAGATTAATACAGACAGTAGGTGCCACAACCCTGACAACTCTGGAGGCTCAATAAATCCTCTGAGTCAAGCAAAAGCTAAAATCAGTTTTCAGAGCCACAAATTCAATGGAAGCATCTCTGCCTAGTGCCAGGTGAATTATCCCTTTTCTTTGACAGCAATAGTTCCACATACAATATATCTCCTTTGCTTGAAAGTAGAAAATGGTAAGAGAATGTTCTATAGTGTTGGAAAAGAAACAAAATATCATAGTTTGGAAAGATTTTGTTCAAAATTTCACTAGGGAATGCCAACGTATAATGGAAAAAACACTAAGGATTTATAAAGTCCAAAGTCTGAATGTGGACTCTCTCATTTATTAATTCGATGACCTTAGTATATTTTATATTCACTAAACCTCCCTGAGCTTCAGGTTCCTCATCTGTACAATTAGCTAATACTACAACCTCAGACAAAATGGGCTGGCTTTTTTTATTCTCAAGGCATCAAGTGCTTCTATTTCTTAGGGCCTTTGAAGATACTGTATCTGTCTGCAATGCCCTTTCTCCATTCTTTGGCTAAATCTTAAAAATTGTAATCAAGGCTTCTGTTAAATATTTTAAAAAATTTTTTTTCTTTGATCAACCTCCATATAAGCACATAGAACCATTTACTTTTACTTCATAAGATGGCTAATTACTTATGTGGTGATTGTTTTATGTCTGCCTCTCTGTAGACTCCATGATGGAAAAAATAATATCAGTTTGTTCACCTCTTAATCTCAGTTGCCTAGCACAGTGCCAGCACATAAAAGATACTCAATGATTATTTGTTAAATGAATGATGCTAGGAGTTCAAAGAAAAGCTACACAGTCAAGACTTGAGGAAGGCTCAGAGAAGGTTTCCTGGGTAAAACAATGCCTTAACTAAGACTGAAAGATAAGTGTAAAGGAGTACTGGTCTTTGGTAGACAAGTTTTTATTTTTATTGGGTAAATTCCTGAGAGTGGAACTGTGGATTGTATGGTGTTAGTTTAACTACAGAAAACTGCCAAACTGTTTCCAAAGTAGTACCCACTTTACAATCCCATCAGCAATGTATGAGGAGTTACAGTCCTCCAAATCCTATTATTTGGTGTTGTTAGTCTTTTTAATTTCAGCCATTTTAGTGGTAGAAGTGGATTTCTTTGTGACAAAAAAAAAAAAATCCATTTTAACTGTAGAATATGACAAATTTTGATAGATGTATATACATCATCCTTAAATTTCCCTCTAGTTCCTTCCCTATCATTTCCCACCAACTTCAAGTAACCCTTGATATGCCTTCATAAACTAGAGATCAAATTAGTCTTTTCTAGAGTTTCATTTATATGAAATGAAATCATATGGCATTTCTTATGTATCTGACTGCATTCATTTAGCTTACTGTTTTTGAGATGTACCCATGCAGTGCATTGTATCTATAGTCTGTTCCTTTTTTATTGCTGACTAGTATTCCATTGTATCCAGTGGTACACCCAAAACAGTATTTGCCTGTTTTGGGTCACTTGGGTTACTTCCAGTAATTGGGTATTGTAAATACAGCTGCTATGAATATTAGTATGTAAGTATTTGTTTGGGACATGTGTTTTCATTTCTTTAGAAAAATACTTTAGATTATAATTGCTAGGTTAAATGTTTACCTTTTACAAAACTACCAAATAGTGTGACTTTGGTCATATAAAATTGACTATTCTAAGATTCAGTTTACTTGTCTATAAAATGGAGGTAATAATACCAATTTACTTTACAAAGCTGTTATAAAGATTAAATGAGATAATACAAAATACAAATGTTAGCCACCATAATTATCCATTCACATTATATAGTATTTTTGTTTTAATCTATTTTATTACATGCTGTACACCAGTGGTGCATAAATGTCTGGCACATGCTAGGTTAAAAATCCAGATATGCTTAAATCCTGCTCCTAATCATTCAAATTCAGGTGGTCTGGAATGGGGCCCAGAAATCCCTGTGCACCACCCTCCCTCCACGCCCATGCCTCGAGTGATTGTGATGCACAGCCAAGTTTGCGAACAACTATAGATGGTTTATAGGATAAATTTTAGGGATCTACACAAAACTTTTGCTCTGGCATTACATGTAGAAATGTATTATTTCCCCCTAAATTCTTTATTATTTTAGAAGTCTTAAAGGTATAGATCTTTACTTAATGTCTAAAGGCATAGATCTTCCACAAATTCATGTTATTAAATATGTTCAAAGTAAGGACTCTTAAGATAGAAAGCTATTACATCCCAGTGTCATCATTTACTAGTTGTGTAATTTTGAGAAAGTTACTTAATTTCTTTCTGCCTCAGTTCTCTCACAAGTAAAATGAGGTTGTGATAATAGTACTTATTCACTGGTTTTTTTTTATGAAACTTGTTAACAGAAATAAAACACTTCAGTAATATTCAATACATAGTAAACTATTCAGTAAAAGTGAGCTGCTTTTACTCTATTGCCAAATTAAAATTTATACTTGTTTAAAATCACAAAACATTTTTAATCACCAACTATTGAGAGCCAAGAATGGGAACTATAAAAAGCTATAAATGTTTCCAGTCACAACATGTACCTATTGCAGACAACTTATTTCTAGAAATGTTTCATCTCTTCACTATTTAAATAGTCTTCTATAATCAGCAACACATTCTATCAGTTATAGATAAGATGATGAGACTAAGTAGAAAAAGTGAGTAGTTTAACAGTCCTACAACTTACTCTAAAAACTTAACTTTCTTTTTATTAACCTGCTGTTTACTTTTGCAGTAGAAAAGAATTCCAATTGGTAATCCTAAAACAGCTCCTAACGGCCAACTATTTGATTTTAGTAAGTTCTAATTTGATTTTTGAAGGGAAAGAAAACAGAAAGCAGAACAATTTAAGAAATGCAACCAGTCTATAATCTGTTCTTCAACAAATGCAAAAAAATGTTCACCAAATCTTTTCAAGTAGTTATCACTATTAAAATAGACCAACATACAGGATCAAGACTGGTGTAGACCAAATTAAAAAAAAGAACAAAAAAATAAGGCAGATCCTGAGACTAATACTACTACCTAAGAGACTCACCCTTGTCAAATAAATATCTAGGAATGAAAAGACCAAACAGCAAACTGGGAGAACCATATAAAAAACCTCAGTGTTACCCCAACCAGATCCTACTGGCACTTACAGGAAAATGAGCCCAAATTCCTTAGCCCAACAGGCAAGGGCTTCAAGGTTCCTTTCTGGCCTTTTCTTGGATTTCTCCTAGATGAACCATTTCCAGCAATTAGTTTGACCCACTGACTTCAGAATACCTTATGCTTTCCTAATTAACAAAATATTTTATTCTTCTTAAGATCAACACTGCAGAAAGCCAAGAAAATTTTCCTAAATACATTTAAAAGTTGGTAAGAATGAAGTATATTCAAACCTTAGTTATATATTTTAATAGAGTAAGTTAATTTCTAATTCAATTTGTAAGCTGAAACCTGAAAAGGACAAAAATGTTTGAAGGTCAGCAGTTTGACAAGTCTATGGAGGTAGCCATCTTTAAGTGCTTGAGGGAAGACTTTTGGATGGTTGAGCAAAGCCTACAAGCTGTATCTGCTTTATATTATAAGAAGCCACATAAGGAAAACACTCTACCTTGTTACCTAAAGTCCTAAATATAGCTGCCTCCAATTTGAGGTTGATGAATATGTACAATCAATTTAATTCTGGAAAGTAGATTGCAATTATCTACATAAGAACTATGCTAGACATTGTGGATAACATATGGAGAAGACAGCCCCAACTCTTGGGAAACCAAGAGGAGAATATAATACAATATTAAGCAGAATATAGAAAGTATCCATCTCAATAAATGGCAACTCCATTCTTCCAGTTGGTCCAACAACAAAAAAAAACCCTTGGACTTATCTTTGACTCCCTCTTTCACTCTCTACTTCTTCCTTCACCTTTCATTAGTAAATTCTGATTGCTAAAATGTTAAAACATGCCCAGAATCTGAACATATTTCACTGCTACCATTCTGGCCCAAGCCTCTATCTTCTCTCTCCTCCATTATTGCAATGGCCTCCTAACTGATTTCCTTGCTTTACCCTTGCTCACCTTCAGGGTATTCTCATCAGAGTGGCTATTGTGAAGCTATTAAAATATAAGTCAGCCCTGGCTGGTGTAGCTCAGTGGTTTGAGCTGGGGCCTGTAAGCCACAGGATCACCAGTTTGATTCCCAGTCAGGGTACATGCCTGGTTTGCGGGACAGGTCCCTGGCTGGGGGGCACATAAGGGGCAACCACACATTGATGTTTCTCTCCCTCTCTTTCCCCTTTCCCTTCTCTCTAAATAAGTAAATAAATAAATAAAATCTTTTAAAAAATAATAAGTCAGATCATGTCAAACCTCTACTCAAAATCTTCCATTGGCTTTACTCTGAGATAAAAAGACAACATCCTTAAGATATTTAATTCCTCCCTCATTACTGAAATCTAATTTCACCTCTTCCTCCTCCTTCCCTGAGCCACACCTGCCTTCTTGATGTTCCTGGAAAATGCCAGGCCTGACTTGCCATTAAGGTTCACTGTGGTTACTATTTCCCTGCATGAAATGTTCTTGCCCACAGATATTCATATCATAGCCACTAGCTCCATGTGGCTAATGATCACTTGAAGTATGGGCAGTGTGATCAATGAAATGAATTATAATTTAATAAATAACAATTATTAATAATTTAAATTTGAATACCTACATGGGGTTAGTAGCTTCTATATTGAACAGCACTGTTCTAGACCATGCATTCATTCCACTTCAGCCTCTCCTTCACTGCACCTAATAGCTTACTTGTAATATTTTGGTCCATTTTAGATGATGACACTCAATACAGGGGTAAGTTATTTTCCTAAAACTTGCCCAAAGAAAAAAGTTTACCCTACAGTTGGGTTGGTCTTTATAATTACTTCATTTTTGAAGAATAATACATTCTTTAGAGAAGACATGGAGCCTAAAACAACTTCAGGCAATACTAGTTTTAGACACTGAAACAGGTTACCTAATGGAGTCAGGTAAAAAGGATGGCAAAGAGATTCAACACAGATTTCATAATTATTTGTGGGTATATAAGCTCACAATTAAAACTTTATATGCCATGATAAATAAGCCTGTTAAAGAGCACGTGAAAGGTTTTCATTGTAAAGCTCATGAATAGCAAATAAGTTCTTTGTGACTTGAGATTAAAATTCCCAGAAAAGGTACTATTCACAGATTTTAAAGTGCTCTATCTCAAATCACTTCAGCGAAAATTAAGATCAGGTGGTCTAGAAAATTGAGAGACTAATACTAGTAATGAGAAAGACACTAATGTTTAAAATGCATGTGAAGGACTGAATGTAAACTGTAATTGAAAAAAATTTTATTTTTGCATATAAGAAAAAACAAAAAAATAAAATGTATATGAGAGGTTTGAATAATGTTTCATGAAATTAAGACAAAAAAGTAATATTTCTAAAGTGATATTTTTGTATTATACATTAAATATGTACATAACTCAATAAGCTAAACTTACTATTTCCTCTACAAGCTTAAAAAAGTTTATATTCAAGCTGACCAAAATAGTTTTACTATTTTGCCCTTGTGAAAATGAAAACCATCTTAAATTTAGGTACAAACAATAAATCCTTATACATATTTATTTTAAAAATGGCTAGGCTCATCCACTCCAGCCAGTAATCATGAGACCCAATTCAAGTCCCTCCTCCATCCCTGAACATTCCCAATCATTCTCAGACTCTCAATTTTTACTGCCTAAACCTATGTGAAGATATTTATTTTATGGACCAGTCACTTAGCACATATTACATTTTGCCTTAGAGAGTTAATCCTTTATCTCCTAGCTACCTGTTTCTTTGTCCTCATTTAGAGTCTACACTTGCGTAGGTGACAGATTTTCTAGAAGATAGAAGGAAAGCTGTGGGGCTCCAAATATACTAAAGAATAACAAAAGAAAATTGCCTTCAATCTATTATACAATAGATCTGCAGGACAATTACCTCAAGTTTAGTGAATTTGAGTAATTTGCACAAAGTCAGCACTACAAAAATCCAGCATCTTTCCAATTCCTAATTGTTGATCCTCTGCTGATCAATTACCATCTGATTTGCACACTGTTTAAATATTAGCACTCATATCAAAGTGCTAAAAGGGCATAAACCATTAGGTTGATTACATTTTTTCCATTTTTCATCCTATAAACTAAGCTCCCCTACTAACTTTATATAACTGAAAGTGATGTGCAACTTACTTTGAGAAACATTCTCTGCTTACTCCCACCTAGACTAAAAACCTCTGCACCTTCACCCTCTCTCTCCCTTCCCCATACTCTCACTGCCACCACAGGAAGGGATGGGAGGCAGGAGAGGCAGGTGGAGGAGGACAGCTAGTAATAGTGGCAGCAATGTGTGTGTCCAGAGCACATGATTTCATGGCAAATTAATCAGTGTCTATTTTGGAAATGTCTTGGGTACCAATGGTCAAACAAGAGCCCAGACATTTCCCCTCAGGAAAAAAGTCAGTATTAACAGAAGATAAGGAATAGTAAATAATTAAGGCCTAAAGTTAGGTATGAATCATATATCATCCTGCCAAACCAATGAAGGGAAAGGCTCAGGCTGATGAGATCAAAAGTTTAGTAAACTCAAATATCTTCTGCTTAATATCATCATGGGACAGAAATAAAAGAAATATATAGATAGAATGCAGTCCCAGAGTTAGAGATATAAGTTCTGATAACAGGCCTATCATTGACTGAATGTATTACCCCAATGTGACTTCCCAATATGCAAAATGGAAGGCAATAACAATACTTATTTCCAAGGGTTGTAAAGATTAATTAGAAAAATGAATACAAACTACGTAGGGCAGGACCTGATGTATGAAAAGCACTCAATAACTTATTTTTTATTTGAAACAGGAAAAAATAAGCTTTTCCATTTGGTTTTATTGATTTGGGCAAGACAGTTTCAGATAGTAAGAGCTTTAAATCAGAAGTCAGAAGACTTGGGTTCATGCTCTGACTTTCTTAATAACTTATTCTTTGACCTTGGCCAACTCCTGTATCTCTCTGAGCCTTTGTTACCAAAACTGTAAAACTAAGGGGGGGGGGGTGGGTAAATTATCATGTATTAGATAAGATGTGTACATACAGGGAAAAAGATTTATTTAGGGATTTGGCTCGTGCAATTATAGAGCCTAGCAAAATCTGTAGGGTGGGCCAGCAGGCTGGAAACCTAGGGAAGAGCCAATGTTACAGTTCAAGGCTAGAAACTGGACTAGACGTAAAATCTCTAAAAAACTCTTCGTAGGTTTTAAAAACTAGCCACAAATTTTTGGACAATCCTCCCATCAAGAATTGGGTTCTTGAACCTAGGGAGGCTTGAGACTGCTTTGACCAATAAAGTACAGTGGTAGTATGCTACGTGACTTCTAAAGTTAGAGAGCTTCCACGCGGTCTTAAATGTTCACTCTTGAGAAACACCCTTTCAGAACTTAGCCCTAAGCAATGAGGAAAGCACAGGCACATGGAGAGGCAGTTTAGAAATTAATCAGTTTACTGTCACAGCTGAGCTCAGCATTACAGCCACACCAGCACAGGTTCCAGACATGTGAGTACTGAAGCCATCTTGGAAGTAAATCTTTCAGCCCCAGGTATTCTAACTCCCAACCATGTGAGTCACCCCTAAGCCATATGAATCACCCTAGCTAATAAGACTCCAGACATCATGGAACAGACATGCCATTTCCACTATAACCTTTCTGAATTTCTAATCTGTGGAATCTGTGAGCATAATAAGCTGTTTGGTTTATGCTACTCAATTTTGGAGTTTATTACACAGTAACAGGAACTGGAATACTTTTTCATGTCTAGGACCCAAAATCAGGTCAGATTCAATTTGGCAAGCACATTACTAGGCACTTTCTGAATGTAGTTTTGTTTAAAATTTATAACCTTATGAAGTAATTATGACTACCTGACAATTAAAGTATTAAATTTAGCCTATTAGCCATGATTGGACAGTACATATTAGAAACAAAGTTCTGAATTAGTTTTTTAGGCACCATGTCTAATACTATAATGCCATAATATTCTCAGACTCATCTTTAAAATCAGTTTTTATCAAGACTTTCCTTACAGACATTTTTCATAGGACCTGTAGTTAAGTATCAAGAGAGGTCATTTGGATAAATATGAGGCTGGGAGAGGAAGTAGAGGTAGAGTACTGAAATGGATCAGCAAACAAGAGAAAAAGAACCTCAAAAAGTAGAGATTTGGACTTAGGGCACCTGCAGACTGAATGACAGAATGAACCAATACCCTTCATCTCTAAGGTACTCTTTTCAGCGTTCCAATCAAATACTGAGAGAAGCCCATTGTTGGAGAGCAAGGCAGCACTCTGAATTAAGCTACCCCAGTGATTTTTAATACACTGAAGTTTGACAATGACTAAGCCCAAACTTGATTTTAAGTTTCAGCAAGAATACCTGTATTTTCTCTGACATTATTTAATGGCTTATTTACAAAGTACAAGACATCAAGACAAAACAATATCAAGAATCTGAACTTATATGACTTTCACAAATAAATAATAAAGTATTTTTTTGCAAGCTTGAAACTATTACCCTGGGTTGGAATGGGATAGGAGTGGTTTTAAAATATTTTTTAAATAAATCCTAATAATTAAAAATCTGCATATCAGCAGATCTAGCCAAACACACTGAGCTGATGAGGCAAACTCTGTCTTTCCTCAAATAAATAATATAAAATAATCATTTTATATACATAAAATATAGCAAAATTATGCTGTTCAACATTTGACAACATACTGGTCATATAAAATAAGTAGCTGCAATTAACAGTGCTGAATTCATTTGAGTTGTAATAAAAAAGGATTTTTTGATCATCAAGAATGCAGAGCACAATTCTTTACAGAAATGTAAAATTGCTATTAATGGCTCCATGAAACATTCAAATATACCACAGATGTTAGTACCACTAGCAACACAGCATACCTGAACATCTAACTAAGCACAGCCTGAAAATACAAGTAACATAAATTACAAAATTTGCTACTTGAACAAGCTGACAAAAGCAGCTGCCATCTCCACTGTCTTTGGCAGGCATTAAAAGATAAACTAAATTAGCTCTTCCTCTAGTTAGTGTACCTTAAAACAAACAATTCTGTGCCTTCTCAAGTCTCATATTAAAGCATTCATATTAAAGGAACACAGAAGTCTCATATTAAAGGAAAAGCAAATCATAACCAATAACTCTATAATATTTGACAACATTTGATTCAAAATTTTTTGAAACATCTCCTGCCACATTTTGTCTGCTTTGTCACATGTTGCATATTAACATTGGGCATGGTAAAAGACAGAAAGCAAATTAAGGGCCTAACAACAGATACCCACTCCATTATCATTGATGCACAAAAGAAGAAAAAAAAAGGAGGAATGGCTGAATCACATCAAATCTACCCTTTCACCATCTGAAAACTGGTTTTCTACCCACAGCACTAATCTCGTACAGTTGCAGCCGTCTTCACTTCTTTTCATGTTCTTCTTTCATTCTCTAACCTCTCAGATCCTTAATAAGACCCCTATTGGTACCACATACATTTTATAACTACCCCTCTGTTCCTATCTGGACAACTCTCTTCCCAGAACAAATGTACAGTAACTTATAAATAAGAGTGATCTCTAAAAATGAGCACATCACCCTACTGCCCCAATCATTTTGGGGATTGTAAAGTTACTCATTTCCTGCAATAAAGAAAGAAAAAAATTAGCAAATACGAAAACAAGCATTCTCACTGCTGCAATGAAACATGCTTCCTCTATTAACAGTAAAAATGTCACAACTACCCCAGTGAACTTAGCTATCAGATCCAAATATGAAGATAGAAAAAAGAAGACAACAGAATGTACTGTTGTACAATGTCATTGTGCAGACATTTAAAAACTATCTTTTTCATAGGAAGAGTTTTTTAAATATTTTAGGCAAAAAATAAAAACTTCAGATAATGATAAAACTTTTACCAATAAAATATCTGAGAAAAAGAATCCATTTTAACAACACCTGTCTTGATTATCACATGAGAAATAATGAAAGACAGTGATGCCTATGGCCACTTATCAAATAATCCAAGTATGTATGCTAGCATTATTGTAACTCAATAGACACGTTTTTCTATCCATCCTTTTCCCTTTCTACTGTTCCCTCTATTCTTCTCGTCCCTCCCTCCCTCCCATCCACCCAATATTTAATGAGTAATTACTTTGTACCAAGAAATGGGTTACAGTGTTGAAAATAAAAGAATAAACAAATCCAGTCAGTCACTAAAACTATAAAACTCCTAGAAGAAAAAATAGGGGAAAAGTTGCAAGAGATTGCTTCTGGCAATGATTTCCTGGCTATGAGACCAAAAACACAGGCAGCAAAAGGAAAAATAAAATATATGGGATTACATCAAGCTTCAAAATGTTTGTGCATCAAAAGACACAATCAATAGAGTTAAAAGCAACCTATGCAATGGAAAAAATATTCGTGAATCATGTATCTGATAAGGGGTTAATATGCATAATATATAAAGAACTCCTACAACTCAAACAACAAAACATCAAATAATTCTGTTTTAAAATGATGCCCTGGCTGGTGTGGCTCCATGGACTGAGTGTCAGCCTGCGATCCAAAAGACTGCAGATTTGATTCCCAGAGAGGGCATATGCCTGTGTTGCAGGCCAGGTCCCCATTTTGGGGTGTGGGAGAGGCAACTGCTCCATGTATCTCTCACACATCTATGTTTCTCTCCCTCTTTTTCTCCCTCTCTTCCCCTCTCTCTAAAAATAAATAAATAAAATCTTTTAAAAAATGAGCAAAGGACTTGAATAGACATTTCTCCAAAGATGATCTACAAATTACCAACAAGCATATGAAAAGATGTTTAACATCACTAATCATCAGGGAAATATAAATCAAAACCACAATGAGATATATCTCACATGTATTAGGATGACTACTATTTAAAAATAAATAAATAAATAAATAAATACAAAATAAAAAGTGTTGGCAAAAATATGGAGATACTGGAACTCATACACTGCAAAATGGTGCAACTGGTATCTATAGGAAAGAGTAAGGAGTTTCCTCAAAAATTGAAAATACAACTAACATATATGATCTAGTCATTACACTTCTGGGTATATATGCAAAACAACTAAAAGCAAGGTCTCTAAAAAAGTTGCACACCCACGTTCAAAGCGGCATTAGTCACTACAGACAAGAGGTGAAAGCAACCCAAATAAGCACTAATGAATAAATGGATAAAAGAAAATGTTACACACATACAGTGGAATATTTTTCAGCCTTACAAAGAAAGAAAATCCTGTCACAGGCTACAACATAAATAAACTTGAAAGGACATCATGCTAAGTGAATTAAGCTACTTACCAAATAAATAAATAAAAGTATAATTCCACTTATATAAGGCATCTAAAGTAGTCAAATTCATAGAAACAGAAAGTACAATGGTGGTTACCAGTGGCTAGGGGGAGGGAGAATGGAGAAGTTAATTTAATCAGTATAAAGTTTCTGTTTTGAAAGATGAGTAAGTTCTAGAGATCTGTTTCACAACAATATAAGTTCATTTTAACACTATTAAACTGTATACTTATAGTTGTAATTGTAAATTTATGACATGTTTTTTTAAAGATTTTATTTACTTTATTTTTTTTAGAGAGGGAGAGGGAGAGAAACATCAATGTGTGGTTGCCTCTTGCTCACCCCACAATGGGGACCTGGCCAGCAACCCAGGCATGTGCCCTAGACTGGGAATCGAACCAGCAACCCTTTGATTTGCAGGCTGGCAATCAACCACTGAGCCAGAACAGCCAGGGCTATGACATACTTTTTACCACAATAAAAAATGCATTAAAAAAAAAAAAAAAAGATTCCTGCAAAGAAAGAATAGGGAGGAAAGGAGGATTAAAATAAATATATTCTTTGAGAGCTGTTTCCTCTCTGAAGAGCCTATATTATATAACAAACTTTAAAAATGCATACAAATTCTTCTGTTGATTATTAATGGTACACATTTTCTAGTAGTAGGTTCATGTCAAAAGCAGATGAAAACAACAGACAGATCTATAGAGAGATTTCAACAAGGATAACTAGTTTTAAGAGTGTTGGACGGAAGACTAAAAAGCTTGAGGACATTGTTAAGTGAAAAGAGCCAGACAGAGAAGGTTACATTTTGTATCATTCCTTTTATATGATATATCTACAATAGGCAAATTTATAGAGACAGAGAGCAGATTAAAGGTTACCAGGGGATGAATGAGATGGAGATGAGAGAATGGGGAGGGATCACTTAATGGGTACAGGATGTTTTAATGAGGTAATGAAAAGGTTTTGAAACTAGAGAGAGCTGGTGGTTGCACAACACTAGGAATACACTAAAGACCACTAGTGACCACTTTGACCACTTTTAAGTGGTTAATCATGTGATGTGACCTTCACTTCAATTTTTTTTAAATGGTTTATGTGAAGCAACCTAGTGATAAGCAACAACAGAAGTCCCTACTACCCCAACACAAATGGAGATACCAAGGAAGAAAGTGTATTAACAGAGCCCAATGCTACCCAGTAGCGATGGGAACCATGGAGGAGAGGCTGCCCAGCAGGTGATGAAACTCTGAAGGAGCTGAAGAGACTCAAGAGATGGAATCACTGCAGGAGGCTCCACAGAAACAGGGAGAGGATGGGAAAAAAGAGCTTAGTTTATCACTCCCCAATCTCTTGACACTGCCTGTAATTGGATGATAGCTGAAAACCAGATGACAAGAGAGCCTGGGGAAGGTAGCTTATGTTGGTTAGCCCTATAGCTCAGAACAGAGCAAAAGGCAGGTGGGAAATTGGCGAATGATGAGCACAACTATACACTGAACTAAGCAATATAGAGCACAAGAACAGAGTACCATGACAGAAATTAGGTAGTGAAAGTCAAAGAAATTTCTACGATGAAAAAATCCTCTGAAAAGGTAAAATATTTATTAAGACAAATATTAAGGGAAAGGATGGTCTTCTCAATAAATGATAGTACAGTAAATCAAATGGATACCCATGAGAAAAAAAAAACCTGGGCCTATCTCATACCATACACAAAAATCAACTCCAGATGAATTACAATCTAAATGTAAAAGGCCCTGGCCAGTATGGCTCATTTGGTTGGGTGTTGTCCAGCAAATCAAAAGGACACCAATTCAATTCCCATTCAGGGCCCATGACTGGGTTGCAGGTTCAGTCCCCAGCCCAGGTGTGTACATTAGGCAGCAATCAATGGTTCTCTTTCACACTGACGTTTTTCTTTCTCTCCTTCTCCCTTTCTTCCCTTCTAAAATAAAAATAAAATTGAAATGTAAAAGGCAAAGCTTCTTTTAAAAAATCTAGAATATCTTATTAGCTTAAGTAGGCAAATGTTTCTTTAAAAAAACAGGACTCAAAAAGTAAATTCAATAAAGGACAAGATTAACAAACAGAGCTATATAAAAATTAGTCATTCCTTATCATTAAAAACCCCATTTAAAAGCAAAAATTAATGGAAGATTTTGACAAGACATACAATGAACGAGAGCTCCTAAACAGAAAATACATAGAACTCTTGTAAATCAACAACAAAAAAAGACATATAATCTAATAGAAAAATAAAAGATTTGAGTGGGTACTTAGAAGAAGGCATAACCAAATGGCCATTAGTAATCAGGGAAGTATAAATTAAAACCACAATGAAATGCTCCTATATGCCCAAGAGAATGGATTAAAATAAAAAGGCTGACAATATTAAGTACTGGCAAGGACACGGAACATCTGGAACTTTCATAATCTGCCAACAATAATATAATTGGTGCAATGACTTTTGTGAAAGAGGTAGTGTGGTACAATCATAATGTGGAGAAAAGTAGGGTAGGAAGGTACACTATTATAAGAAGCTACACTCTAACATAAAGGTGAAAAATGGAACCAGGCTAGGAGAAAAGGTCTGTTGCTTGGCGGGGCAAAATACAAAAACAAAGACACAATTCTAAAACCACATGTCCAATAAAGTCTCACAATTTGGCTTTCACAGTGTTACCAACTATGAAATACTATCATCATGTGCTGTAAAACATAAATTGATCCACCCTCAACTAAGCGGCCTCTCATTAGAGCCTAACCTCAAAGAGCTGACACCCATCTGCTGCCTTCCTCAACACATTCCACAATGGGAAAATAGGCATATGTGCCAGGGTACGTAGGAAACTGAGACTGCTGCTCAGGATTAAAGGCAGTCAAAGGCAACAAGTCTTCCCAAAATCCATTCCTCTTTCAGAGCATTTTGTACCACTGAATGGAAACATCAGGAAACAAGATCTACCCACATACCCTTCCCTTTCTTCCTACTCCACTCATTTCTTCTAAAGCTGGGCAACTATATTGCATCCTGTAACTGAGCTGCCAATTATTGACAAACTAAGGGCCAGCGTTTCAGTTGTTTAAATCTCCTGAGTCAAAATGCTTTCCCAAGTGAGTAAAGTAAGAAAAATACCATTCCAAATAAAAAAGGCATTAGTAGTAGCTTGAGAGGAATTGTAAAGTTATAAAAGTAATAGTAGTTTGGTCATTAGAATCTGGCAGGCACACACCATCCAAGCCTTGGTGTCTTGCTATATCCTTAAAAAGAATCAGGAAGGCTGGTAGAAGATACATGCATCCACATCACAGAAATCTTGATTAAACACTGTCTGTTTAACCATCACCTCACCATCCCTAAGGTGTCATTTAAGACGCAGATATATTTTTAAAAGGTTGTTCTTACAAATTTTCCTCAACGATCATTGGATAAATTCAGACTGACCACTTCAGTACATCTTTTATAAAAACATTTCCAAGTTTTACCAACCTATATTTTATAATCTGAATAGAATGTGTTACTAGTTTATCACATAGGTAAACAAATCTACATTATGGATTCCTCCAAGACTCAGTCATGTTTACCAACTCCACTGGTTGTTCATCACACTTTAAAATAAAGAATAAATACATTTAAAATTTTACTGAGGAACATAAAAAGAAAGTTTGAAGAAATGGGAATCTATCCCTGAATGGAAACACTATTTAATTGATGCCAATTCCTCCCACGTTCCTTTATAAGAATAAAGAATTCCAAGAGTAATACCAACATTTCATTTTTGTGAACTGAACACAATAATTCTAAAACCTATCTGGAAGAAAAAAGTTGAAAACAAGCAAAACATTTTTGTGAAAGAATTGTAATGAAAATACATTCATCCATCATATGTAAGTATATAAGTTACCTTAAGGAAAACCACTTGAAGCTAATTCAAGAATAAAAATAAAAAGGACCAAAAGAAATCCTAGCATACAGAAAAATTCAACATATGCTAAAGGTGACATTTCAAGTCAAAGAGACAACAGGAGTTGTAAAACAATGTTCCTAGTTAATTGAAATTAACTAATTAACTGGGAAAAGGGTAAGTTACATTATTATTTACACAACAGATCCTATGTGGATTAAAGAGTTAAATGAGAAAAAATATGAAAACAGCAGTGATGGTAGAAATACACGTGAACATTTTATCTGATTTTGTGGTAAGGAAGCACTATCTATGCATATTTAAGGAAGAAATACAAAAGTAGTTCAGATTTGACTACAGAACAATATATGTGTGACATCCTCAAGCCTCAAATATTTAAATTTAAAAAAATAGGAAAATAAGTAGATGCACACACATAAGCATTTTGAAGTACATGTATTTAATAGGCAGTTATAGAAATTTACTAATGTTTTTAAATAAATGAAAAAAAGTACAAAGGATACAAAACTCACAGGAAATAAATATAAATGACCAATATAACATACAGGGGGACAAAATCTCAACCAAAGAAAAATAAAAACAAAATAATATGCTTACTTGGAGTGCTGAATACACACACATGCACATATACATAGGAGTTCTGTCCAGAAAAAGTTCAGCCATTATAAATGGAATGAGAATGATCCACACGACATTGATATAAGCTGGCATTCCAAGGACTGGAACGTGCATGTGTGAACAATGACAACTTCACTAAACTAGGGGGCGGTAGACGACACTGAGTATGTGTGCTGTGTGGCCATCACATTCAAGATGACTGACCAAGTACAGCAATGAATCTACATCAGATTTTTCATTAAGCTTGAACATTCCTCCATGGAAACTATTCAGATGATTCAGAAGGCCACAGCTATGGTCAACTGGTGATTGGCAGTTTCTTTAAGACAATGAGCCTGCTCATGCATCGTGTCTTGTGCAGGGTTTTCTGGTGAAACATCAAATCACCCAGGTGATTCAGGCCCCCTACAGCCCAGATTTGGCATCCTGCGACTTCTGGCTTTTCCTGAAACTAAAATCACCTTTCAAAGGTAAGAGATGTCAGACTGTTCATGAGGTTCAGGAAAATATGACAGAGCAGCTGATGGTGACTGGGAGAACTATGTGAAGTCGCAAGGTGCCTACTTTGAAGGGGACTGAGACATCATTGTGCTATGTACAATGTTTCCTGTATCTTGTATCTTCTTCAGTAAATGTCTCTATTTTTCATATTCATTGCTGGACACCTCTGGGAAAACCTCATATTCCATAATCCAGTTACTTTTATATCTACTGTTTCCTAAAACAACTCTCCTTCAATCTATAGTGCTTTTACATCTTATGTTACCTGTCTCAGTAACTTCCTTGTCTTCAAGAGTCAAATGTCACATCTTCTGTTAAATCTTTCTGACTCTCCTCTTATCTCCTCCCCCCGAGTCCTTCCACAACACAGGATGAACACACAGGTATATTTAGCACCTGTTGTAACATACTGAATTGTAGATACCGAGGTCTACATCTGCCTTCCAACTACACATTGGGAGCTCCTTAAGGGCAAAGAATCTATCTGGTCCATCTTCCTCTAAACCTGTCCCCTGATACAGTGTTGGGGTTCCTTACATGTTTATTGAGCAAATGAATGAATATGCTCATAAGAAAACAAGGTTACCACTGATAACAGTTATCTCAAATTGTTAGCACTTTTCTGTAGTGGGTGAATAGTATTCAAAAAAAAAAAAAAATCAGGCCTACCTATAATCTAAAAATGTGGCCTTATTTGGAAGCAGGGTCTTTGCAGAGGTAATCAAGGTAAAGATTAAGATGAAATAATACTGGAATAGGGTGAGCCCTGAATTCAAGGACAGCACCCTTACCAGAGACAAAAAAAAAAAAAAAAGAGGAGGAGGACGGGAGGGGGAGGCCAGGAGCCATCAGAATCTGGAAGAGGAAAGGAAGGATTCTCCCCTAGATCCTCCAGAAGGTGTTTGGTCCTGCCAACATTTGGATTTATGGCCTCCAGAACTATAAGAAAGTAAGACACCAAGATTTTGGTAATTTGTTACAGCAGCCACAGGTAACTAATACACTTACTATAAGAAACAATAGTGTGCAGCAGTGTGGCAGAAAATATATAAAGGGTAAAATGGGAAAATGAACACCTTTCCTTTCAAAACATTTACAAATACAGTGCAATCATTATTTAGAGCTTTTAGAGAGGTAGACACATTAGCAACAACTGCCTGAACAGTTGTTATCCTTGTCCCATACTGGCACAAAATACAGCAGTAGCGACAATAACAAAGTGATTACCCATGGCACTTCTCAGATTTAGTATCAATTTGATACCAGAGAGCTTTCTGGATTTCTTGACTCTGGGGCAATAAGCGCCAGTAGTATCCTTACATTACCAATGTTTTCTAAAAACTCCCTCTGAAGAAAGTATTGAGAGCTCAACAAATGTTGAGTTTAAGTGTACAATTGCAATAACACTAACAAGAAGACATTCTCTACAGTTTATGTCCCAGTAAGGAAAATCTCAAAACCAAAACTTCACAGCTTTGAACTCAATGAGCATGTTCAACATGAGTTTCTTTGTTTTGTTTTTTTAGAGTTTTCCAACCTCTTTTTCCCATCTTTATGCTGTTTCTAACTGATAACCCCCTGATGTTTTTAGGGAGCTGTTTCCTCAAGTGGGAAAATATATTTTCTGTGTAAATCTGGAAATGACTATTTCTCTGGTTATGAAGTACCATTTCTTACTCTTTTTTGAAATAAAGGCAGAAATTAGAAATTTACCCTATTTACACCCCTGGTTCCATTTCTCTCAAAATAGAAAATCTAGTTATCTACAAAAGTCAACACAGGCTTTGAATCTTGGAATCCACTGGGGAAGGGGTCTGGGCAGAAAACAATTCACTCCACTCTGCCTGTATCATTCCAAATTGTAAAGCTTCTGTCATAATTATTCCCTTTTCCCAAATACTGATCCTGTCCCAGATGCTCATTAAAACCATGTTCTTCTCTTAACTGGTCTCTCTGCCTCTATCCAGTCTACCCCTCCCAACCTATCCTACAAACTCTGTCAAAGTGAAAAATCTTGTAACACCACCACCCAAGTGTCACATCTCTAACCAAAAACCTCCTGGATAAAATTAGTTATTAGGAAAGATGAATGGGGAGGCGAGGGTGGTCAGAAAACATTTAATTCAACCTGTCATTAATCAGATAAGGTAACTAGAGCTAGACAGTCACAATGACTCGCCTAAGAGATTATACCATATAAGGGGCAGAGCCAAAACTAGAAATCAGGTTCCCCAATTACTATTCCAATACTGGAGATGAATAAAACAAGTAAATATAAACATCACAACTCTCAGCTTTCTTAAGGAAAAATATTTCCATTGGGTTGTGATTAAATGGAGGACCATTAACATTTACCCAACACCTAATATGTGTGAGTTTTGACTCTCAAGTTGTTCATCGTTTTATAGCAAAGGGCAGGAAAATAAATAGTTAAAGCATAACAGAAACAGCCCTGGCTGCTGTGGCTCGGTGGATTGAGTGCCGGCCTGTGAAATGAGGGGTTGCTGGTTGGATTCCCAGTCAGGGCACATGCCTGGGTTGCAGGCCAGGTCCACAGTAGGGGGCGTGTGAGAGGCAACCACACACTGGTTTTTCTCTCCCTCCCTTCCCCTCTAATAGTAAATAAATAAAATCTTTTAAAAAAAAGCATAACAAATAAATATGCAAAGAGCAAAGAAAAAGCACCTAACTCAGACAGTAAAGATGTTAGGTGGAGACTTCAGCAGAAACTTATACTTTAGAATTTTGAATAAATGTAACAGATAATGTGATAAAGAGTAGAAGAGCTAGGGTAATAACAAGTGCATACAGTCATGGCAGATTATAGCAAATGCAATTCAACTTTTCAGTGATACTGGAGAGTAGGGTAGATGTGAGGAAGCACGTAAAGTGAGGTACGAGAAGTAAGTAGAAACTATATCATATGAAGTACTTCATTTGTTGTTTTAATCCAATCAATGAATAGAAGCAATATGACAAGATTTACTTTTTGGAAAGATCACTGTGTCAACAACAGTTGGAGGTTTAACTAAAAAAAATGAGATTGACAGCAGAAAGGCTGATTAAGTAGGCTCTTTCAGTAATCCAAACTGAGTCTTATGCAACAGTAGTGTTATAAAGAGAAAAATTTAAGAGAAATTTGCTTAGGAACACTTCCTAACACTACAGTTCTACTGTGGAACTGTAAAAATAGAGACACCATCTAAACACAGTGGTTACTGAACAGATTTAATAAGATTTATGAAAATCAGCAGATGTATAAAATAGGGTATTGAACAAGTATATGAAAGATATTAGTTCTCTTTCCCCATTTCTTTTCACCCTCAAGCCAATTAGATACGAGGACAGAAATTGTAGGATAATATCCAGGTACCTGACTGGTCAGTCCATCTGGGTAGATCAGGGTACCATTAACCATAGAATACAAGGGGGGGGGGGCAAAATAGAATTATCTTCTGGAGGGCAGGCCCCTTGTAGTACAGGCTTCCCCCACTACGTCAGTGTTCTAGGAACCAGTCTATATCAGCGTACCAGCTGGCATTGCTGTAGGAGGCTGCATTGGGCTTCCGTGAATTTTTTTGTTGACCCTTTCAATGTGTTTGCCCATTTCATGATGGGTGAATTATGAGCACACCTGCCCACATTGCATTGAGTGTTCAGCAGTTTTTGGAGGGGTTTTTTTGACCAAAAAATGGCAGGACCCCTGGGTCCTCCCTCTCTATTTACCCTATCTTGCCCACAGAAGCCTTTTTTGTTTCCCCATATAAAAAAAAAGTCCTCAAAGGTAAAAGTTTCTCTAATGTGAAAGATGTGAAACAAACAATGACAGATGCAGTAAAAGGCATTAAAATCAACAAATTCAAGAACTGTTTTGAGCAGTGGGGGAGAAAAGTCTCAACAGATATACTGCATCAAATGGAGAGTACTTTGAAGATGACTAAAGTTTAAACAAGTAAGAATAAAAACACAACTTTTTATAAATAAATTCTGGGGGGAGGGATTTGGGTCTCCCCGGTATAAAAAGAGAGGATAATTTTGTGGCATATTGCATTTAAGATACCTATGGGATATCCAAGTGGAAGTGTCTGATGAGTGATTAGACAGAGAAGAGGACTCCAGGGTTTGGTGCAAAGTCTGGACATAAAGGTAATTAATTGGCTCTGACCTTGGGGACATTTCTCTAAACCTCACATTGCTTATTTGTAAAACAAAGAAAACACCACCTGTCTTATCTATTTCACAAATGAAAAGTGTGCATAATTCTCTATATGTTCTTAAAACTGAAAAACATTCTAAAACCATGGACTAATATTATTAAAATTCAGGAAATCAATTAATAAATATTAAAGTTTACTCTTTGTGGTAATTTTGTTGCCAACCTTTTTGTTTTGCAAAATTTCAAGCTAGAGAAAAACTGAAAGAATAGTATAACGAACACCAATATGCCTTTCACGAGATTCAATAACTGTCAACACTTGCTAAATTTACTTTCATTCTCTCTGGCCATATGCATACACCTTTTCTTTTGGAAACATCTTAAAGTAAACTTCACACATAATGAAACTCTACTCCAGCATTTAATCTTAATAACAAGGACATTCTCCTACATAACCACAATACCATCATTACATTTAAAAATTTAATACTGACACTATATTGTATCTAAGACAGAATACATATGCAAATTTCTCCAACTGTCTATTGTCCCTTTCTAAGTGTTTATTATTTTTGTTGCTCTTGTTATAGTTTTGGATCTGGATCAAGTTAAGGATCAATCATATATTGCATTTAGCTATCTTGTCTCTTAGTCACCTTTATTCTTAGAACAGTTTGCATTAATAATTTTAAACTAGGTATTTTATTTTTTCATTATTTATTGGAGGGCAGGGAAGGGAAAGAAAAAGAGAAAAAGAGAAACACTGATGTGAGAGAGAAACATCGATTGGTTGCCTCTTTACATGCGCCTACCAGGGACTGAACACACAACCTAGGTGTGTGCCCTGATTGGAAATGGAACCAGCAACCCCTCACTTTGCAGGACAATGCCTAACCAATTGAGCCACACTGGTCAGGGCTAAACAGGTATTTTATAGAGTGATCCACAGTTTAGACTTGCATAATTGTTTCCTCATGGTTAGATTCATTTCAACATTTTTAGCAAGAATACTACATAGGTGATGCTCTTCTTATGGAATTCATAACATAACATGTATAGATTTTAATGTGAAATGTTTTCTACAAAACGGGTAAAAGGTGAGTCAAATTAATTCCATTAGTAAGTTCAAAGGCAACAATGGAAGCATAATTCTATGATTCTAACATCTACCCATAATAATTTATGTCAAATACATACCCAATCCAGAAACTCTATTCAGTCATCAGCTTTATAAAAAAACAGTAGAAAATCAGGTTGGAAAAGGAAAAACTGCTTTATGACTAGATACCCTTTAAAACTATAGTGCCTCTATCCCACTTCCTCAAAAACCAAATTGTAAAAATATGCTCTGCTTTTTAAACATCCTTCAGTGTCATCACAAAAGGATGGTTTTATAGACTCAACTACCTGGGCTAAACCCTGCAGATACCATCAGATGGTGGGTGTTTCTTTAAAAAAAGTGAAGAATCTATAACTAATATTCAACAACTGACTGATTATCTTTTAAAGCTCTGATTGTTAAGAAAGCTGTAGCCTGAGAAGTCCATGTGGCCGTGCAAAACACAGGGCGAATGTACACACTGGCGTGCACAGGGCGGCAACTAAAGACAAAAATTACTCTAGAATCTCTCTGAAAAATACTGTGACAACCAGCTGCTACCACAGATGTTACTGGTTTTTGCAAATACAAACATTCTGGAAAAAATCAGAAGTTTCTCAGTGATATATATACAAGATTTTGTTTTATTTGGAAAATTCAAATGTGTCAACTATAACATATCACTATTACTATTAAATTGACTAATAACTCTTTTTAAAGTTGTAACAATAAAAGTATCCAAATCAGATTCAAATTAATAAATTAATACCTCAGACCAATCTTTCATGTAGCAATGCTAGACACTGAAGATGTTTTCAGTATTCACTGTATCAAGGTATAAAGCAGCAATTTGTAACCTTTTTCATCTCATGGCACACATAAACTAATTACTATAATTCTGTAGCACACCAAAACATATATTACATTTTTTGCCAACCTGACAAAAAAAATAGGTATAATTTTGATTTATTCACACCAGACAGCTATTGTTGTATTGGCTGTTGTCATTTTTATATTTGGCAAGCTAAGGAAAAAGAGATTAGTGCCCCTGTCTAAATAGTCAGGTATTGCATGTTTTAAAAATTATTGCAATACACTAGTTGAAAATCGCTGGTATAAACCATTGAAATAAAATGTTCACTGTTAGGGATACTAGGGGAAAAATATTCAACTTATCAGGCATTCCTAAGATCTCAGTTGCTGCTTTTCTGATGTGCTGAGAGCACAAAGAACTCCCTATTGCAAGAAGCAGAGTGGGTTTTTTTCCATGAAAATATACATTTATTAGCATGTCACTTGCTTAGTGACTGCACAATTTTGGTTGGCATTGTGAAAAAAAACACACACACACAAAAAAAAAAAAACAGAAGAAAAGGAGTTCATTTCTGTGACTAAATTGCCACTATTATTTTTATAAACAACAAAAAAATCAATTTGCTACCTACTCATGAAATATTTGTTTACATTAGTTTATAACAGTGACACCAACACCAAGCAGATGGCCAGCCACACACTCCAAGTTCAAATACTCCCAAACACTCAAAACACACAAATATTTTTGGAATGCAGTAAGTCTGCTATTTACAGACTTTAATCTCTTTTCATGTCTATATATTACTACATCTCCAGGTGTGTTTTATTCAACCAGATTTCATAAGGTCATGATCACTGTTGGTCTGACAAAAGATATCAGCAAATATAAGCAACAGAGAAATGGCCTAAATATTATTGATCGGATTTTGATAATTGCACAATCTTATGCTTTCACAAGAAGAGAGAGTGGAACGTCCTAAGGATGCTTCTGATGGCTATGGACCTGTATAACCTTCAACACGAAGAAATAATTTGGCAAAACTAGTAATTAAAAAAAGAGGAAAGAAAAAAACCTGAACATGCCCTGCTGAAAACAAGTTCATTACAAATCAGATTCTACAACAGCCATCCCAAAACATTTTTCAAAAGAAAAAGAACTTTAAAAAACAAAGGCCTATCACAATTAATCAACTTCCAGACATAAAAAGCCTGGATCCTGATTCCCCATACTTCAACACTATGAACAAACCGTTCCTCAAGGTCATAGTATAACATTTCTATAAGTTTCTTGATTTTCAATAAAGATGACAAGGTATTTAATGAGGAAGGAATAATCTTATTACAAATAGTGCTGGGACAACTACATAGCCATTGGCAGAGAAAAAAAAAGAACTTCAAATCTAAACTTACACCATACAGAAATATTACCTCAAAATGGATGATATATCTTAATTTAAGAGCTAAAGCTATAAAACTTTTAGGGAAAAACAAAGAAGAAAATCTTTGTGACCCTGTATAATGCAAGAATTTCCTAGATAAGACACAAAAACATGAACAAAAAAGAAAATAATTCATAAAATGAACCGCATCAAAATTAAAAACCTCTGTATTTTAAACACCATTAAGAAAATGAAATGGTAAGCTACAACCCAGAAGAAAATATTCATAATATATACACCTGACAAAGGACCAAAGGACTGACACCTATATGTGTGTGTGTGTGCGTGCACATATAAAATTCAGTAATAAGAAGAAAAATAATCCAAATAGAATGCAAAAGATCTAAATACTTCACCAAAGAATATAAATAAATGACCTATAAACATATGAGGAAGATTCACAAGGAAACTTTTTCTGATAATGGAAATTTTCTACATATTGATAGAGGTATTAGTTATACACGTGTATAGAGTTGTCAAAATTCATCTACTGTATACTGAAGATCTATGCATTTAACTTCATAAAAACTGTAACTAATAAAAATACTCCATAATGCTTAGTGTTAGCAAAAATAAAATTTGTTGTCTATAAAGTAGTATGTTAATCAAGTGCAACTATGCAATTCATATCAAATTTGATTGAGCAATTTCCCTTTTAGGAATATATTATAAGGAAACTGTCAGACATATAAGGGAAACTGTCAGTACATACAAGGGTATTTACCACACCACTGTTTTGCTTATAATAAATACAGAAAAGTTTAAAAGATCTTAAATGTGTATCAATAGAGCATTATTTAAATAAATTATGATACATCTTACAATGGAACACTACTCGTTGATTTAAAAAACTATAACCTGGGTTACTGAGGTAAAACTGGTACTGACACTACATATTACTGAAACTGAAAGTCCCTCAGGACCCAGCTTCTGGTACCTGGATATCATACTTTCATAAAAATGAAATGAAAGCAGTGAACATGAACTATGAGAGTGGCAACTGTAACCTTACTTCCCAGCTATAGCATTACCATGGTCCAAAGGTCTGGGGCAGCAGTGGCTCTACTGCAGCAGTGGGACAAGATCTAAAATAAGAAGGTTCAGCAACAACACATGGCAATAAATGAAAAAAAGACCTGTACTGACAGACTGAACCCTGAATGCTCCTGAGAACATACATAATTTTTTTAACTTTTATGTATTTTTCTCTCATCCACAGGTTTCAAATATTTTAAGATGTGTGATCCAAAACAGTTTAAGGAAAAGTGATGTGTGTGTGTGTGTGTGCATGGTTACACATAAGAGAAAAACAAAGACTAAAAGGAAATATACCAAAATGCCACACAAAAGTGATAATGTATGATTATTAGTGGCTCTCTCCTTTGTTGCTTCTGTGTAATTTTCTTTTTTCCAATAATATCTATGTATTGTTCATGTATTAAATAAATATATTTTTGAAATATAATTAACAGTAGTAATCTCAGAAGAAACAGGCTAAGTCTAGCTATGGTTTTCATTTGTATCCTTTAAGGTTTTAGTTAAAAAAAAAAAAAAGGATAAGAATTCTAGGACTTTAGCACAGGGGAAAAAAAAGAGAAAACAATATGAAGTTATTTGAAAAGCAACATTTTGAACTTAGCCAATCTACTAATATAATGAGATAAAAAATACTTGGAGAGAATCAAAATCCAGATAGTAAAAGATTTTTTAATGGAAATTATTAAGATAAAAAGAAAAACCCAGATATGAGGCATACAATTTTAAAGACATCAAATCAAAAGCATGGCTTGAATAAAGTAAATGATTCCAAAACTTCACTGTGATCATTTGTTTCTATTTCCTTTCCATCAAACCTTCACACCAGTTGCTAAGCAATCTCTGCCTAAGCGTTGGACTATTATACTTCCTAACTAGGAATGCTGGGTCATTACATTTCCAGACTAAGTAAGAGATTTGGCATCGTTTACATTTCCTGACTGGCTAGGAATGCAAGGGCCTCATTATACTTTCTAACTTAGTTGGAATTCTGGACTTCATTTCACTTACTGACCAAAAATGTAAGATCCTGTTAAACTTGTCTAAATATATTGAGTTTTGTTGCCCTAAAGAGGAGTACTGGATCCAGACATACTGCCTATGTTGAACTGAGCCTCATTACACTCACTAAAAGTACTTAACCCTTTCACATTGACTAACTAAAACCAATTATTTCATTCTGATATAAAATTCTACATTTTGAGCTCCAAGATCAATGCAATCCAAATGGTGAAAAGCAGGTAGGTACAAAAAGAACTGAGGATCTGTGTAATGCTTTTTTCAGAACAATTATGAGTTCTTCCATGTTTCTTTACTGACAAGCATTACACACAGCTTGTCATTTGAGGTAGACTGTAAGAGAACACTATTTTAATCCAAATCAATATAATTTTACATCATTCTTAAGCATGTATTTAATTAAATATTTCATGCATTAATGAGAAAATCATTTTTGGGTTATGAATTATCAAATTGAATGTTCCTGATACACACAAACTTGTCATCTACATAATCCTACAAAATCAGGCCTCCATCTCTTGTTCTGGCTTCTCTAGGCAGTCCTCCTCCTTCACTCACTATACTCAAGCCACATCAGACTTCTCCATCTTCCTCAAATTTAGGTTGGCTTTAACCTCAGGATCTTTGCATTTGCTCTTCTTTCTGTTTCTACAATGCCTTGTCCTTAGACCTTTACATGGCTGGCTCCTCATCCTCAGACATAAGCTAAAATGCTACCCCATAAAATAACCTTTACCTGAATCCACAATATAAAATTAACCCTCTCTATCTTCAGTCCTGTTGGTTTTATTCATGGCATTTATCATTTTCTAAAATTATATTGTATATTTATAAATTTACTTGCAGATAATAGGGCTCCCATCTACCCAAAACTATCAGTTCCAATAAGACATGGACATTATTTATCTTGTTCACTGCTAAATTTCCAGTATCTAGAATGGTGCTGGCTCACAATAGGCACTCAATATAATATTCTAATTAATGAATAAGTGAAAAATATAAATTCATTTTGGAAGTACATATTAGCTTTTTAGAACATCATGCCAGGTATTAGGAGATGTTACCAATGCCTTTTGTGTTTGTCTAAAACCATAACCTAAGTTTATTACTCGAACACACTAGTGATCACAACTGATTTTAACATACTTTGAAACAAATACTGTTACAATGAGAAATATATGCCCACTGGTAAGTATTCAGAAGCAATTATGTCATTTTTCCTGCTAAATTGGACATGACCCCATAAACTTTAATACACTTCTTAAGGCAAACACTATCAACTGCCTTTGCTCACAGTGGGAGAAAAAAAAGTTGAACAAAGTTGGCTTATGTGCTAAAAACTGTCTGCCATCTCTAATATAGTGGAATCTAAATCTAGAGTCAGAAAACTAGACTTCCAAGTTTTGGCCCTATACCAGTGTCAATACAATGATGGAATCTAGTCAGGAAAAGTGGATACACAGGATCTGAAAGATAGTGTGAAGGTAGCAAAATCAATGATTCATAGATTCTAGTGTGCTTAAAGGATTCTCCAAGTCAGGTTGATAGGGGATGATATGGGTGTAGGCAAGAGGGATGCTTGAAATTAAGATTACAAAGGAGCCCTGGCCAATGTGGCACAGTTGGTTACGGTGTCGTCCTGTAAACCAAAGGGTCACAGGTTCGATTTCTGGTCAGGGCATATGCCTAGATTGCAAGTTCAGTCCCTGATCAGTCCCCATCCAGTCAGGGTATGGGTGAGAGGCAACTGATAGATGTTTCTCTCACACAGATATTTCCCTCCCCCTCTCTCTCCCTCTCTTTCTCCCTCTCTCTAAAATCAATACCCATGTCCCCAGGTGAAGATAAAAAACAAAATTGGTGGGACTTCCAGGAAACTAAAGTAAACAGTGGCTGCCTAACTATCTGTCATCCAGTATTTCCATCTATGTTGTTTATCGATTTATTAACTCTCATGTTCAAATGCACGCTTCAATTACATAATGTTCTTTTTTTTTAATTCTTTAAAATATCTCTTTTAAAGTGACCACAATGTTAAGTTTTCTCAGTAGAGAGAATTGGATGGACACTGCAGAGGGAAAAGGTACTCCTACAGTTTCTGGCTATAGCATGAAAACCAGCAGTGTGGGAGGGAGGACCCCCCAGTGGAGTTCTGCCCTAGTCATGGACCCAGAACATGGTCCCTCTGCAACCTTTGCTGCCCTGGCCTAGTGATAATTTTCCCATGGCCCTCTCAACATGGAAACCAGTGTCCAAAAGTTTCCTGCCCAATTGCCAGTTCCCTGACTCCTTCTACAAGCCCCTGTGCACAGCCTTCCTGTGGCCACAGGGTTCACAGCATGCTGCTACTCCTTCTAAAAGGCCCCTACCCTCCAAAAGCAGCCTGTCTGTGCCCAAAGGATCCCCAATTCCATGCAAGCCCACTGCACACCAACACTACTGATTGCTGACTTTTCTCACATCTGTACAGCTGAGGGTGCAAATTACTTGCCCAGTGACTACATCTCCAACAAGTCTTACTTTCTTCTAATTTGTTCTTCCTTGGTTACTCTCCCTCAGTCCTAGGGTACAAGATAGTTTCCTCATATTCCATCATAGTTAATAATTTATATTAAATTTCATCTGTTTAACCTGCTATGGTTTTCCATAGTCTGATTAGACCCAAACTGTTACAACATCCAAAGCAATACTAAACAAGGGGAAAATAAAGCTGAACAAAAATCATGCCCTCATCATGACTTGCAGAAAAAGAATGCTGAAACTTCTAAAGAACTGTAAATAAGTAAAAATATTACTAAATCTCATCACCTCATGACCTCTCCCGGTACCATCCCTAAAACACACAGACAGACCCAAAAATACTGAAAAGAAGGAAGACAAGGGAAACTAGAGAATTAAATTGCTCTAACACTACTGCCTGAGACTCTAAGTCCTTTATATGTGAAAACACTAAAAAGCATATAAACAGATCACAGCAAAGATCACAGGAAAGGGACTTCAAAAAGCACAATGTAAAGGAACGGGCAATCTAAGAAACACATAGCTTCTTCTGCAGAGAGAAAACTAAGCTAAAAAAAGAAAGTGAAAAGATCCTTTTAACAATGGAGTAGTAACAGGAAGAAGAATCAAAACAGAAAATTTTAGGGTCTTATAAGACAAAACAAGAACCATAAAATCAAAGCATTCATTAAACCCCACTACTCCTTCCCATCCCCCTCCACATACACACCATTACAAACCAAAAAAACCTAGCTAAAGCATTTGAACTTAGCCAAATTGACAGAAGAGGGCGCCATTAAATAAAAATCTTGTAAATCCCATTACCATAAAAATGAACATACAAATGAAAAAATATGTAAGAACTACTGCAAAAAAAATCAGAAAATGAAATTTCATACACATCTACTCAGGAAAATTCATTCCCAAAAAAACTATGAAGCAGGAAAAAACTGTAAATCAATACTCCAAACTTTGTATTTAAATATACTTAAATAAGCATTTCAGGATTATAAAAACAACGTAGAGAATTCCAAAACTATGAACAATGACAATACAAAAGGCAGGAAAAAAATAAAAGTTGAGGAGAGAAGATGGCAGCACAGTAAGAGGATGCACATCCCTCTTCCCCCTTCACACAGGTGAAAAACCTGGCCAATTTATAGCAGAGCACAGCAGACACATGCCAGAAACACAGCATATTTGAAAACAGGAGATCGAAAATGGCAGTGGACATTGAAAAACCAGACAGTAAGGAGAGTACTCCAGCAGCACGGAGACCAGGGTGGGGGGCTGAGATCCTGGGGCCAGTGCTGGCCATAAGACTCTAGGGAGGGACAGAGCTGGGTCAACCACTTCCTGATCAGCCAAACAAGGTCTTGGCGGCACCGGGATAAACCTGGTTGCTTGAAATCTCACAGAGAGGTTAAGATCTCATGGCCCTGGGAGGTCTGCTTGTTGGAGCTCGCGACTGTCCACGCCCACACCCCATGGGGAACAGCTGAGCCGGGGATCCATCGGCGCCAGCATGCCACTGGGGAACCCCCTGCTACAGTCGCTAAGCGCTACCATCTCTCAGCGCCAGAGCGCCATCAGGGAGCTGCGATATCATACTGTCTCTCCACGCCCTTGCGCCATCAGAGACCTGCGTGGACTGCTGGGAGATCTTAGACACCTGTGTGCTACCTGCGTGGGGGTCGATCCGTGCTTGCAGGACAGTTGGCAACTGTGCCTGGAAGGCTGAAAGATCATTAGCACTTGTGTGTGAGCAACCTCAGTAGGCACCTACTGCCTCAGAAGATACACCTGAGGCCCCGTGAGGGGCGGCCCGGGCTAACTCTGAGGACAGTAGGCCAAAGATAACTGAGTGCTGAACAGAGAGAAAAACAATACAGTTTTCTGGGCCACAGCAGTCATCAAGGCCAGAAAAACAAGCTTGGCAAGACTGATAACAGCAAGAGTTGGTGGTTTTGGTGGGGTTTTTTTTTGGGGGGGGGGTGGGGGTTTTTTTGGGGGGGGTTGTGTTTTTTCTCTTTTTTATTATTTTTTCATTATTTTGATCTTTTTTACCCCTCAACTCCTTTTGCTTCTTATTACTTCTTTCTTGTTCTATTCCTTTTTCCTTTCTTTCCAAGCCTATCTCTTCTTCCTTTCTCTTGTTTTCTTTTCTTTTTCATTCTGCTTTTCTTTATTCTCTTTTCATTTTTTTATTTCCTTTTTCTTCTTTTCTTTTTTCTTTCTTCCTCTTTTCTCTTTTTAAACACCTACAAGTGAGACAAAAACAAAACAAAACAAAACAAAACGAACCCTGAAACTGTGGAAAGACCAGAGTTGGTCCTAAACAAGGGGAATTTCAACAGCTGAGACACTGGAAACCATGAACACCAGGATACCTGAAGGAGACAGCACCACAGAATCTCAGAGGCATTCTACCACAGAAGTTCACACCATAAACCCAGGAAACCAGAACAAAATCAATTTAAGAAACTGAGGCTAACAAGAAGAGCCTCACAAACAATGGAAAGACAAAGAAACAATGCCCAAATGAAAGAAAAAGAGGAAGCCCCAGAAAGAAGGCTAAATGAAATGGAGGCAACTCAACTATCAGATTTTGAGTTCAAAGCAATGGTGGTCAGGAAGCTCCAAGAGCTCTCAATGAGCTACCAGAAACTACAGGGAAGCTACAAGGAACTCACTGCAAACTATATCAACATGAAAAAGGAAATAGAAACTATCAACAAGGGCCAAGAGGAAATGAAAAATACAATTTCTGAACTGAAGAACACAGTGGAAGGAATGAAAAGCTGAATTGATGAAGGAGAAGATCAGATCAGCAAGTTGGAGGACCAAGTAGAAAAAAATACCCAGAAAGAGCAAGGAAAGGAAAAGAGGCTCAGAAAGAATGAAGACTGATTAAGAGACACAAGACAATATGAAACGTAATAATATCCCTATAATAGGGATATCAGAGGGAGAAGAAGAAGAGCAAGGGATAGAAAACCTATTTGAAAAGTAATGATGGAAAACTTCCCTAATTTGATGAGAGAAAAAGTCACACAAATCCAGGAATCACACAGAGTCCCAATGAAGAGGAACCCAAAGAGGCCCACTTCAAGACACATCATAATTAAAATGGCAAAATTCCAAGACAAAGAGAGAATTTTAAAGGCAGCAAAGGAGGAAAAGGAAGTAACATACAAGGGAGCCCTGATAAGGTTAGCAGCTGACTTCTCAATGGAAACACTCCAAGCCAGAACAGAATGGCAAGAAATATTCCAAGTAATGAGAACCAAAGGCCTGCAACCAAGAAAACTTTACCCACCAAGGCTTTCAATCAAAATAGAAGGCCAAATAAGGAGCTTCCCAGACAAAAGAAGTCTAAAAGAATGCACCTCTACCAATCCAGCTCTGCAAGAGATACTAAAGGGCCTACTTTAAGGAAAGGAAAGGAAAGAAAGGAGAAAGAGAGGGAGAGGAACACAGGAATGAAAATGGCAATGAATCAGGACTTATCAATAATAACCTTAAACATCAATGGATTAAATGCTCCAATCAAAAGGCATAGAATAGCTGAATGGATAAGAAAGCATGAACCACACATATGCTGCCTACAAGAGACCCACCTCAGGACAAAAGACCTACACAGACTCAAAGTGAAGGGCTCGAAACAAATTTTCCAAGCAAATGGACAAGAAAAAAAAGCCGGAGTAGCAATACTCGTTATCAGACAAAATAGTCTTCAAAAGAAGAGCCATAAAGAGAGACCCAGAAGGTCACTTCATAATACTCAAGGGAAGAATCCACCAGGAAGACATAAACATTGTCAATATATATGCACCCAACATAGGAGCACCTAAATACGTCAAGAAAATCTTAGAGGACTTCAAGAAAGATATTGACAGCAACACAATTATAGTAGGGGATTTTAACACCCCACTGTCAAAAATGGACAGATCTTCTAAACAAAATATCAACAAAGATATTGTGGCATTGAACAACACTCTAGATGAAATGGACTTAACTGATATATAGAGAGCCCTTCATCCCAAAGAAACTAAATACGCATTCTTTTCAAATGCACATGGAACATTCTCAAAGACAGACCACAAGATAGGACACAAAACTAGCCTCAACAAATTCAAGAAAACTGAAATCATACCAAGCATTTTCTCCGACCACAAGGGAACTAGAAACCAACCCCAAGGGGAAAAACTCAAAAATCCTCAAAATCATGGAGATTGAACAGCATGCTATTAAACAATGAGTGGGTCAAGAATGAAATTAGGGAGGAAATCAAAAAGTTTCTGGAAACAAATGAAAATGAACTCACAACGACCCAAAACTTATGGGACACAGCAAAGGCAGTCCTCAGAGGGAAGTTCATAGCCATACAGGCCTACCTTAAAAAGATAGAAACATCTCAAACAAACAACTTAACCCTACACCTACAAGAACTCGAGGAACAACAACAAAGACAGCCCAGAGCAAGTAGAAGGAAGGAAATAACCAAGATCAGAGCAGAATTAAATGACATAGAGACTAAAAGCACAATTCTAAGGATCAATGAATCCAGGAGCTGGTTCTTTGAAAAGATAAACAAAATCGACAAGCCTTTAAGCAGGCTCATCAAGAAAAAAGGAGAGAGGACCCAAATAAGCACAATCAGAAATGAAAGAGGAGAGACTACAACTGACACCACAGAAATACAAAGGATTGTAAGAAATTACCATGAAGAGCTGTATGCCAAGAAATTTGAAAACCTAGGTGAAATGGACATGTTTCTAGAAAAATATAATCTCCCAAAACTCAATGAAGAAGCAGAAAACCTGAACAGACCAATAACAGCAGATGAAATTGAAGCAGTAATCAAACAACTCCCGACACACGAAAGCCCTGGACCAGATGGTTTCACAGGAGAATTTTACAAAGCATTTAAGGAAGCGCTAACCCCTATTCTTCACAAACTTTTCGAAAAAATCCAGAATGATGGAAGACTCCCAAACGCTTTTTATGAAGCCAGCATCATTCTAATCCCCAAACCAGATAAAGACACAACAAAGAAAGAAAACTTTAGGCCCATATCGCTGATGAACATAGATGCTAAAATTCGCAACAAAATATTGGCAAACTGTATCCAACAATACATTAAAAAGATCATACACCATGACCAAGTGGGTTTCATCCCAGGGATGCAAGGATGGTTCAACATTCACAAATCAGTAAATGTAATACGTCACATAAACAAAAGCAAAGACAAAAATCACATGATCATATCAACAGACACGGAAAAAGCATTTGATAAGGTACAGCACCCATTTATGATAAAAACACTCAGCAAATTGGGAATTGAGGGAGCATTCCTCAACATAATAAAGGCCATGTATGAGAGACCTACAGCCAACATCATACTAAATGGGCAAAAATTTAAATCGTTTCCACTAAGATCAGGAACAAGACAAGGTTGCCCACTTTCACCACTTCTATTCAATATAGTATTGGAAGTATTGGCCACAGCAATTAGAAAAGAAAAGGAAATAAAAAGCATCCAAATTGGAAAGGAGGAAACAAAGCTATCATTATTTGCAGATGACATGATGGTGTACATAGAAAATCCTATATACTCAGCCAAAAAGCTGCTTGACTTAATAAATTAATTTGGCCAAACAGCAGGATACAAAGTCAATATCCAGAAATCAAAGGCATTTCTGTATACCAACAATGAAAGAGCAGAAGCAGAAATCAAGAAAAAAATCCCATTCAATATAGAAAAAAGGAAAACAAAATACCTAGGAATAAACCTAACCAAGGAGGTAAAAGAACTGTATGCAGAAAACTACACAACACCGAAGAAAGAAATCAAGGAAGACACAAACAAATGGAAACATATACCGTGTTCATGGATCAGAAGAATTAACATCATCAAATTGTCCATACTACCCAAAGCAATTTACAGATTCAATGCAATACCTATTAAATTACCAATGGCATATTTCACAGACATAGAACAAATACTTCAAAAATTTATATGGAACCATAAAGGACCTTGAATAGCTGCAGCAATTTTGAGAAAGAAGAGCCAAGTAGGAGGGATCACAATACCTGACACCAAACTGTATTACAAGGCCGCTGTAATCAAAACAGCCTAGTACTGGCACAAAAACAGGCACATGGATCAGTGGAATAGAATAGAGAGCCCAGAAGTAAACCCAATTCTCTACAGTCAATTAATATTTGACAAAGGAGGCAGCAACATAAAATGGAGTAAAAGTAGCCTCTTCAACAAGTGGTGTTGGGAGAACTGGACAGCTATGTGCAAAAAAATGAAACTCGAACACCAACTTATACCATACACAAAAATAAATTCAAGGTGGATAAAAGATTTAAATATAATCCGTGACACCATTAAAGTCCTAGAGGAGGAACATAGGCAGGAAAATCTCAGACATTTCACGCAGCAACATTTTTACTGGTATGTCCCCTAAAGCAAGGGACATAAAGGAAAGAATAAACAAATGGGATCTCATCAAAATAAAAAGCTTCTGCACGGCTAAGGAAAACAGTATTAAAATAAAAAGAGAACCAACTGTATGGGAAAACATATTTGCCAATGATACCTCAGACAAGAGTTTAATCACCAAAATATATAAAGAACTTACATGACTCCATTCTAAGAAGACAAGCAACCCAATTAAAAAATGGGCAAAAGACTTGAACAGACACTTCTCCAAGGAGGACATACAGAGGATCCAGAGACACATGAAAAGATGCTCAATATCACTAGCTATCAGAGAAATGCAAATTAAAACCACAATGAGATACCACTTCAAACCCATCAGAGTGGCCATCATAAACAAAGCAACAAACAGCAAGTGTTGGAGAGGTTGTGGAGAAAAGGGGACCCTAAGTGCACTGTTGGTGGGACTGCAGACTGGTACAACCACTATGGTAAACAGTATGGAATTTTCTAAGAAAACTAAAAATGGACCTACCTTTTGACCCAGCAATTCCACTGCTAGGATTATATCCTAGGATCCCTGAAACACCAATCCAAAAGAACCTATGCACCCCAATGTTCATAGCAGCACAATTTACAACAGCCAAGTGTTGGAAGCAACCTAGGTGCCCATTAGTAAATGAATGGATCAAAAAACTGTGGTACATTTCCACAATGGAATTCTATGCAGCAGAAAGAAAGAAGGAGCTCCTACCCTTCGCGACAGCATGGATGGAACTGGAGAGCATTATGCTAAGCGAAATAAGCCAGGAGGTGAAAGACAAATACCATATGATCTCACCTTTAACAGGAACCTAATCAACAGAACAAACAAGCATAATATAACCAAAGACAATGAAATTGAGAACAAGAGAGGAGAGGGATAGGAATTCCAGGGGAAAAGGGGAAGGGTTTAGAGCCACAAGTATGAAAGACACATGGACAAAAGCTGGGGGCGGGCGGTGGAAATGGGAGGGAGCTAGGGAGGGCTCGGGTGGTGGGATGGGATGGGATGGGAGTAGAAGACAGAAAACTGTATAAGAACAACAATTAAAATAAAAAAAAAATAAATAAAAGAAGTTGATGATATTCAGGGAAAAAAAGAAAAATTCTTGAAAATGAAGAATAAATCACAAGATGCACAAGGGAAAATATGTATATGCCAACAAAATTTAATGTGGACCATTGAAGAAAGGCAGAAAACAACGGAGAGATAAAAGTAACATAATGCAAAAACTAAAAAGGATCAGAGAGAAAGTAGAAATGGGAGAGAGACAAAATAATATTCATTTTGTCAAGTACCAGAAAACATCTGAACAGAACTAAATTTTACAAGTATATTTTATGAAAGCTCTCCAGAAATACAAAAAAGCATTAATCTATAAATTGAATAACTCACTGGATGCTTGGAAAAAATTAATCCAGATGATCAACTGTAAGACATACTCTACTAAAACTGCTAAATTTCAAATGGAAAGATAAAATCCCCAAGGCCTCAAGGCAAAGATCAGTAACTTAGAATGGCAAAAGAGTAAGACTGCATTAGTTTTCTAACCAATATATATAAAGAGCAAGGCAATATAGTGAAGCACTTTTTAAAAAACACAATTAAAGAAAGTATGAACCAAAGATTTTATATGCAAACAAGCTGTCCTTCAAATATCAGGGTAACAGAAATAGTGTTTTCAACATACAAGAACTTGGAGAATTCTGTACCAATCAGTCCTTCTTGAAAAATCTACTAGAGAAACAGCTTCACCTAACCAAACAACGAACATGAAAACTTTAGCAAAAGGACCTACGATGATTATTTTAACAGTATATAAATACAAATTACTAAAGCAAAAAAATTCATCTCAGAATAGCTAATATAGTAAAGCATGCATAATTATAAAATATGACAGCGCTGATACCAAACACATCAATCATATTAGTCAATATGAATGCACTTACCTATTAGAAGAAAAATATTTCAATTTGGTTCATGAAACAAGACTTAACTATATGCGACATACAAAAGATATACCTAAGACGAAGTCATTCGAAATGAGTAAAAACAACAGCAGGCTATGAAAACAAAAAGAGAGAAGGGGTAGCCTTCTGATATTAAACAAAGTAGAATTCAAACCCAAAGCATTAAGAGTGATAAAAGTCATTTTTTAATGGTAAAAGCCACATATCACAATGAAGATATTACTCTTATGAATATGTATGCACGAAATAACACAACAACCTACTTCATGAAGAAAAAAGTATGGATTTAGAAAGAAAGGAGGTAGAAGCTCTTATGGATATATATGAAACTCTACATTCTAACAGAAAACACACCTCTCAAAAGCCGGAGACACATACACAAAAAAACGATCATATGTTAGGTCACGAAGAAACTGTTTCCACCAAACAGAAATGTTATAAACAAAACTCTCTGAATGCAACACAGTGGAACTAGAAATTACTGACAAAAAGAAAAGAAAACAGAAAGGACCTTGCATTTTAGAAACTTTAAAACCATCCACTTCATATTTATTGGAGAAAGAAGAACTAGACTGAAATTACAGAGGTTTCCAAAAAATGACAAAGTAGTATTGCTTTCAACCTTATAATGAAGAGTCATACAACGCCATGACATTTCTGGAGCTCACTGGAATGCTAAAGACATAAAACAAACAACCGGCCCAAAATCTAAGACAGGTACATGCAGACAGAGGTAAGACGTGAGCACTGGCTTACTAAAGTAAGTCACAATCAGGTGGATTGACAAATTGGTGGAAACTAACAGTACACTGGTAACAGCGAGTTAAGGCAAATAGGATTTCTGCATTAAAGCCACCAAATGCTCCCGTTAAAAATAAATTGGTGAAGTCCTAAGAAAGTCTCCACTAAGGTTCAAAACAAAGGAGAGAATCAGCAACACTGGAGGGGCACAAAACTCTGCAAAGACCCTTCCATCTCCTTCACAAAACAGAAGCCCTAATCTGAAAAGGACAACGAACACTGAAATTTTAGGGTACTGATGATATCCATGGCAACCAGAAGAGATAAGGGGTAAGGGTAGAGATATTCTTCCCCTGGAAGAGGTGCAGGAAAACATGTTGGCCTCAGAATTATAGCTGCAATGAGATGGGAGCTTTGAGAAGGCCACAAACCCAAGACCTAGGGATTCAATGCCCCCAGAAGACTATGTAAATATAAACTACTAATACAAAGGTGGGATTCAGGGATTCAGGACAGAGAATGCTCTCCAGTCACCACGGCTGGGATAACTGGCAGAATAACAAGTAACTTGTGAAAGACACACTCTCTGATATAGAGCTCAAAGGAAAAAACTAAAAAGCTGAGAGTGGAGCAAACATAGAAAAAAAATCTCTAGCTCATGCCTTCTCCCTCCTCCATTGCTGCTGCCTCCTTTTGCTGCTCCTGGTGCTGTTTGTGTGTTTCTTCGGTGCAGACCTGGTACCATTTTTGTGAAGTGGCAGTTAAACAGACACCAGTGCTCACCGTGGCAGACGAAAAGCCCACCAAAAGAGTCAAGACTGAGAATAACGATCATATTGGGGTGGCCAAAAAATCCGTATGTTTTTTCCATAAAGTAAGACACATTTTTCATTTTCACCAATAACTTCATTGATTTGGATATTCTGAGTATGTAGGCTATCTCCTGAGTAGTAGAATACTGAATTAATGCCTCTATTTGATCACTATCAACTTCAAGTGGTCTACCCCACCATGGAACAACATCCAGCAAGTAATCTCTAACATGAAACTTTACAAATGACTTTTGACAGATTCAATCAATCACAGCACCTTCTCCATACACTGCATAAATCTTTTTTTTTTTTTTTGCATTTCAGTTGCATGTTTACTTTTCTTGAAATAACAAAGTATAATATGCAAAAATATCACTTACTTTCTTCCATCTTCAATATTAAAATGGCTACACAGAAACTCACCAATTTGGGTAAGTTTTTTTAAAATGCATACTAAGATGATAGCTGTCACAATGCAATGGAATGAAATTGTTTCAAATGAAGTTAAAGACAACTAAGTGCTACTAGAGCTATCTTTCAGAAAACAAACAAACATTTTGGCCAACCCAATATTAATTTGAAGGTAGCAGGACAGGAGGAAGGTGCAGTTTCAGAGGCATATACCACTTAGTAAACTAATGAAAGCCTACTTCGAATGACAGGGTTTATCAATGAGACAGATCATAATCCAATTTGAGGGCAGCCAATCAATGAAACAGACATATCTACACAGTTGGAAACTGAAAATGAAGATATAACTGATGTGCCCCAATAGAAGATAGGAGGTGTCTACTAAAAAAGGAAGTTGCTACTTTACTTCAGAACGCTGTCCCTCCAGACCAAGAAGCCATTCTCAATTAGTAAACCACAATTTGACCACCACATCCTGACTACTACAGTCTAGTTTTCTCTATCCTTTCATTTTCCCTTTTACATTCCTTTATTGTACATAAAGTACCTGAGGTATATGCACAAGCATTTGCATTTTTTTAACTAAATGGCCAATGGTATGTTTTAATCAATATCAAATAAAGATGGGACAGGGAAAAATACTGGTTCTGTGAGAATACCCCTTTCTCCATTAGTGGCATGCTCATTCAGCTCTTTATATTCTAGTAAGTTATTTTGCCCCCGCTGGTTAATAAAAAAAGAATACAAAAATCCTTGCATACCTTGTTTAATTGGAAGAATTCTAATGTTTTTCAATGATTATTGTACAACCAAGGGCAATCATAACTTTTTTGTATATAGCTATTACATATAGGGCAATCTGTCTTTAAGCAGGGATAAATTACTCTAGAAGAAATGAATCCTAGGTAGTTTTTCCTTCAAGTAAAGCATCATGCTATTTAAATAAACTTCTAGTTTAAAATGAAAGAAAAATCTCTAGCAAACTAGTCAACACCCTAAATACAAGGTATCACAAGAGAAAACTGAAGACTTTGGTGCATTGAGCAAAGTTATAAAAGAAATAAATTCAAACCCAATCCAACTCAAAATAAGGTCAACTTAAACTATATACTTTATACTAAAGTCTTAGCATAAAGAAAAGCATGCCCATTTCCAGACATAAAAATTATTTAACTTAGTCTCTACTAGCCTAAATAAAAAGCCCAGCCTTCAAAAACAACCACCAAAAAAATTGCAAAGCATATCAAAAAGCCATAAAAAGCACATTTGTAAGTGACAAGTAATTACCAGAAACAGAGTCAGGTAGGATACAGACATTAGACCTAGCAAGGAATTTCAAATGACTATGACTAATACGTTAAAGGCTCTAGTAGAAAAAATGAACATATAAGACCAAATGGGTAGTGTTTCAGCAGAGAGACAGAAACTATGCTAGAAATAATAAACAATAACAGAGATAAAGAATGTCTTCCACATACTTATCAGCAGAACTGACATAATCAAGGAAAGAATCAGAGAACTTGAAGACAGGACTATAGAAATTACTAAAACCTGAAACATAAGAGTAGGAAAAAGATGAGGAAAAAAACAACAGAAAATCCAAAAGGTGTAAGACAAAATAAAACTCTTTAATATAGTATATAGTCAGAAATACAGAAGAGAAATGGAAAAGAACAGATAAAAAATAATAACCAAGAATTTTCAAAACCAATTAAAGAGAGGTAGTAATTTGCACAACACTGTGAATACACTCTCCACTTTAAAATGGTTAACTGTATGTTACATGAATTTAGTCTCAATATTTAAAAAATCTTCAAAACCACAGATCCAAGAACACCAAGCAAGTCTGCACATGTGCACATGCCCCATGCACTCTAAGGCAGTACATATTCAAACTGTTGAGAAACAAACACAAAAATACTGAAAGCAGACAGAGGGGGTAAAAAGATTACATTCAGATGAACAAATATAAGACTAGCAACAGACTTCTCTCCAGAAACCATGCGAGCCAGAAGATAACAGAGTGACATCATTAAAGTGCTAGAGGAAAACTAACCCCCAAAAAGTCAACCCAAAATTCCATACCCATTTAAAGTTCTTTCAAAAATGAAGAAGAAATAATAATTTTCTCAGACAAACAAAAAACTGTGAGAATTTATTGCCAGCAAACCTACTCTACAAGAACTATTAAAGAAAGTAGTTCAGGCAGAAGGAATATGATACCAGAGAAAAACATAAATTTATATCAAGAAATGAAACAAATGAAAGTAAAAGAAAATTATTTCTGGCTTACATTTCATTTCTCTAAAAGATAATTATCTGAAGCAAAAAACAGCAAAATATTGTGTTTATAAAACATGCAAAACTAAACTACATGCCAACAGTAATATAAAATGGGTAAGAGGAAATGGAACTACTGAAAAGCTGTAGGGCCATCACACTGTACATAAAGCAGTATATTATTTAAATGTGGATTCTGATTGTTAATGCTTACATTGTAAAACCTGGGACAACTACTAAGAAACAATTTTATAAGATGTATAGTGACAAATTAAGAGAGGAGATAAAATTAGTGGGCAAAAATTTTAAGAAAAATAGGATATTTTTATTGTCCCAACATATCTCCCCAAAAGACATTTACTAATTTCAAAGGGAAAAATAGTAACTTCACAATGGAGAAACTTGGAAGACATCACCTTTACTGTGTGTCCAAGTTAATACCACCAGTAATGAGACATTTTGACATCATGCACAGCCTGTTACACTGAGAAAGGCACAAAAGCACATCTGTGATACACTTGCCAAGAATGATTAAGCTTAGTGTATCGTATATGAGAAAACATCAGACAAATCCAAACTCAGGAATATGCTACAAAATACCTGATCAGCACTTATTCTGCCGCTTCCCAAGTGTCATGATCATGAAACAAAGGAAACTAAGGAATTATCACAGATTGGAGGAGGTGTTAAAGACATGAAAACTAAAGGCATTGTGGATCTCAGGTTAGATCTTGAACCAAAAAAGTACATTAATAGAAAACCTAGTGATAGTCAAATAAAGTCTGTATTTATTTAATAGTTCCGTGCCACTGGTACAGAGTGTTTTTGCATTATAATGGTGTTGTACCAAAATTAGGAAGAATACTGTACCAATTGTACTGTAGTTGTTCTAGATGTTCACATCAGAAGTTTAATGAAGAGTTATCAAGAACTCTGTACCATTTTGCAACTCTTCTGTAACTCCTTAACATTTTAAAATATGCACATGTTCTAAACATGCTGTTATCAGTCATTATACATTTTTAAAATATTCATTCTCTGTGCATTAAACAAATTACTAAGACAGTAATCCAAAAATTCCAGCCTAGAATCTGTGAGAGTGCTATTGGACTCGCCATGTCAACTACAATACAGACCTCTGACTATAGAGACTACTGGCCTCTACTATTATACCTCAATTTTGAAACTAAGAAGATAATAAACATCTGTGTTAAAAAAATCAAAATGCAAACATGTTGGTAATAATGTGGCAATACATCAGAACTATTCAAACAATCTCACAGCTGCTAGCAATGAATTTATTAAAGTATTATGTTATGCATTTTCCCATCTATATCTGTGAATCAAAGTGTATCCTTATGCATAAAGCATTTTCTTACATACCCTAGCTGAAAGTCATTTTAATTCTTTCAACAAGTATAAGAGAGGGGGGACAGGGAGGGAGAGAGGGAGAAAAGGAGGGATGAACAAACACTGTAGCAAAGGCTAAGTGTTAAAAGAACAGTACCACATTAAGGGATACAAAGAGATGAGGCTGTTAGGCCTTAAAGTAAGAAAATCTGGATGGGCAACAGGAGGGAGGGGAAGGAATCCATGGGAGACCTATAAGGCAAAGGCCCGGCAGTACGAATACATTTGGTATGTTTGAGATTACAGGGTAATCTGGCTGTATGTCATACAACCTCTTGATTTATGGAAGCTCATTCATAACGAAGAGGCAGGGTTAAATGATTAAGCTAAGGAATTTCCAGACAAGATGGAGGTATAAGTAAACATGGCTCACCTCCTCACACACACAAATGCAGCAAAATTACAACTAATCTACAGAACAACCCTTATTCAAAAGCAGAAATCGAGGTGAATGGAAGCCCTACAACTATGGAAATGAAGAACCCACATCGAGACTGGTAGGAGAAGCAGGGACATGGAATGGGCTGTCCCACATCCACAATGTGGTGGATAACAATAAGGAGGGATATCTCAGAAGCAAGGGGCCCCAGCCCCACACTAAGCAACCCAGACTCAGGGTTCCAGAGCCAGGAAGATGAGTTCCCATAACTTCTGGCTGTAAAAAACAGTGGGGACTGAGGATGTGGAAGACAAACTTCTCGAGTCCCAGGCAGTTCCTCTTAAAGGGCCCACTCACAGACTTACTTAGACTCACTCCCTCTGAGCTCCAGCATGGGAGCAGTAGACTAAAAGGCATCAGGGACATACAGGAAAGAACTGAAGTGTCTGGCATCAGGGCAAGAGCTGGGGGACAGCCTTCTCCCTGACAGAAATGCTCGCAGAAGCCTCTGTTCCTTTACTGAGCCCTCCCTCCACAGAGCTGGCAGGCAAGTACCATATCTGAGACTCTGTCAACCTGGCTCACATGTTTGCCCCACCCTGAGAACTTCCTGAAGCTCCACCCCACCAACTTTCAGGCCCACCCAAGCTGTTTCTAGTGGATTTTCCATACAAATGGCTTATCTCGGCTGATGCTTCAAATTTTCCTAAATTCTCTCAAACAAGCAGCACCAGCATGGCCCATACTTCTCGCTAAGTGACTCCAGCCTAGCACTAGTAGAAGCTGCCCTTGGTTCCCAGCTTGGCCTCAATTGGACAACTCCAAGCCCAGCACAAGTAGCAGCCATCTGCAGATCATTTTGTAGCTAATGCTGGGTGGCCTTGGACAGAACACAGGCAGCGGCCAACCTTGGCCAGTACATCCTAAGAGACCCCAGAGCCCAAGAAACCAGTGGACAGCCACAAATCACATCTAAGTACCATCACCCAACCAGCTCCACAGTGACACACTCAAGAGGTGGACTCAGCAGGCACCAGAGCCCTGCTGAAGTTAAGTCCTGTTCTGTGGAGTGGGACCCTGATCCTTCACGGTGGCCAGAGGTTGGTAGTCAGTGGTCACAGCCAGTCCTTGAAGCTGCCTGGCCTGGGTAAATCCCTCCCATTGACCTGCAAATAGTAACCAAGGTTCAGCTACAGGAGGTATACACTTTGCACATGGTAGGTGCACCTTGAGTATCCACCTTGGGTGATAGGGGAGGCTGTGCTACTGGACCTGACAGGACACCTACCACATTAGGCCACTCTACTGAGCCAGAAAGTCATAGCAGCTCTATCTAATACATAGAAACAAACGAAGGGAGGCTACCAAAATGAGGAGACAAAGAAACATGGCCCAAAGGAAAAAACAAAAACCACACTCCAGAAAAAGAAGTAAAAAAAAATGGAGAAAGCCGATCTACTAGATGCAGAGATCAAAACACTGGTTTAAAAGTTGCTCAATGAACTTAGAGGAAGAACAGATGAACTCAGAATTTCAACAGCATAAAAAAGGACATAGAAGTAATAAAAAGAAGCAGTCAGAAATTAAGGATACACTAACTGAAATGAAGATCAATTTACAGGGAATCAACAGTAGAGGATGAAGCTGAAAATCAAATCAGCAATTTGGAATATAAGGAAGCAAAAAACACCAGTTAGATATCAACAAGAAAAAAGAACCCCCCAAAATGAAGATAGTATAAGGAGTCTCTGGGACAACTTCAAGCGTACCGATATTCACATTATGAGGGTGCCAGAAGGAGAAGAGAGACAGCAAAAATATATTAAAAAATAATAACAGGAAACTTCCCTAACTTGGTGAAGGAAACAGACATACAAATCCAGGAAACACAGAGTCCCAGACAAGATGAACTCAAAGAGGCCCATCCCAAAGTACATCTAATTAAAATGCCAAAGGGTAATACAAAGAGAGAATCTGAAAAGTAGTTGCTTACCTAAACAGGAACCCCCATTAGACTGTCTACTGATTTCTCAAAAGAAACTTTGCGGGCTAGAAGGATTGACAAGAAATATTCAAAGTAATGAAAAGCAAGAACTATAACCAAGATTACTCTACCCAGCACAGTATTGTTTAGAATTGAAGGACAGATAAAGAACTTCACAGACAGAACACTAAAGGAGTACATCACCACCAAACCAGCATTATATGAAATGTAAAAGGTTCTTCTTTAAGAAGAAAAAGATTAAAAATATGAACAATAAAATGGCAACAAATACATATCTATCAACAATTGAATCTAAAAAAACAAAATAAACAAGCAGAACAGAAACAGAATTATAGATTCAGACAACATTTTTATGGTTGCCCAACGGGAGGGGTATTTGGGAGATGGGTGAAAAAAGTGAAGGGATTAAAAAGTGCAAATTGGTGGTTACAGAATAGCCATGGGGAAGTAAAGTACAACAGAGGGAATATTGTAGCCATGACCCATGGACATGGACAACAGTGTGGGGGTGGCTGGGGAGAGGGAAGCTAAGGGGGAAAAATTGGTATAACTATCATAGCATAAACAATAAAATATAATTCAAATTTTAAAAAATTTTTAAACCATGAAGCTAAGTAAGATGGTCCAAATTCTACAACAGAGACATTCATAGAACAACTCCACTGTTCAGTTTCCTGTAATCAGAGTTAATGTAGACAAAGCATAGCTGATCTCAGAGCATCCTGGATCTGAAGAACTATGAACTATGTTACCACCATTAACCATGTGTTAGGATTTTAAGCTTGACTATGAATATTTTTAAGACATGGAGCAAGTATGTGTTTGAGAGAAACCTGTGCTCAAGAGAAAGAAGTACTGGATGAGTACACCAAAAATATAAACAAAATTACTAAAACACCAAATTAAACAAAATATAAGCCAAACAACAAAATCCAAAACTAGATTATTAAAAGAGAATTATATTGCTGAGAGCAGATCCTAAGCATTCTCATCTCAAAAACATTTTGTAATAAAAAAAGGGAATGAAATATAAAACTTTTTATGTGAACATTTTAATTCCCACTTTACTTAAGGATAGACTGTAACTAAAAGTTTTAAGAAATTATATTACCATTAGGTAGCAAAAATTTTTAACTGTCAGTACAAATGTAAAGAATTATAAAAACAGGAATTTAAACTGCCATATTTTTTTCTTTTCCAAGCACACACTGATTTATGTCAGCTAGTCCTTGAAACCAGCAGGAGGAACTGCAAGTCATCACATTTACAGGTGTGCTAAACCACTAGCTTTGCTGCAGTTGTAGGTTAGCATGGTTTGTAAGTATGAAGATCAAACTGTATGATTAAACTGAACAATTTTAAAAACAAAAGCATTAAAAAATTTAAACTTGTACTTTCTTTTAAATGTTCAAGTCACAAGTAACATATATTACTACTTCTTTTAGAATTAGCATAAAGCCTTTCAGCTCAGTTTCACAACAGTGAGCTGACTCTTTACAATTTAATTTAAATGGTTTAATGTGTTCTGAAACATAGGTTAGATAAGTAGTACGCAAAATCAAAAACAATAAATATTAGTCACATTTCCAAATTTCATTTAAACCTTGAGTACATAATTTCCTACTAGATGATTAACACCTGCATTTTTACTGTCTTAAAGCCTCTAAACATTTATCTACCATAGGTTTTCATAAAAGAAGAGGTATTTGGTTCATATAGTAATTCTAGAACTACATTACATTTCAAGGAAAAATAACACAACATAAGAAACAAAATCCAATGAAAAACTAAGCAGAAAGTCAAGTTGCAGTCAGGGAAAAAAATGTGGACCTCAAACAGTTCTGACTTAGAATTGTTTAGTAAACTGAGAATTTCATGTTTATAAAGACGTAAGTTTTCCTTTGAAATACGGAAAACAATTCTCTTATACCCATTAACTATATTTTAAGCAGCAAGTCTTTTATCACGCAAAATTTTCTCCTGATAGGCAGAACTGATGAAATATTTAAAATAGCTGAGGTTATATAATGAGCTTTTCCTTAAATGGTAGAATGGCACACCCAGAAATAAACAGAAGGGGGGAAAAAGTCTTGTGAGATGCTTAGAAAAAAATTACAAAGGAACGGACTTGTTTGTGAAAAATATTTCTCCAAAGGCAACAATAGGGAGAGACATCTAAATTTTATTAGTGAGATAAAGAAATAAGCCCAATCCTATTCCTTTGGTTATCTGGGTTATCCTCCCTCGTTCCTCAAACCTTATGATTGCCAGATAAGGAACAATAACAGCAGTTAAGAGTCAGAAGTCTTCACAATAAAGACTTTTCAAATATCCAAACGATAAGAGAAAGAAAAATAGACTTAAAAATAAATGTACTAATAAAATCAATCAGTGAAATAAGAATTTATTAAGCAATTACCATGTGCCAAGACAAAATTAATAAGAAAAACAATTTCTTTACTCTAGGATCTTACAGTATAGTTAACAACAAAGAATAAACATACTTAAAGTACCACTATGTAACTGTACCAAGAGCTCTTTCACTGGACAACTTGAAATGAATTGTGAGTGATAGGAGGAAAAACGGAAGTTCAGAGAACAGACTGATGGTTGCAAGAAGGGAGGGGGTTTGAGGGCTGGGTACAAAAGGTGAAGGGATTAAGAAGTACAAATTGGTAGTTACAAAAGAGTCACAGGGATGTAAAGTACAGCATAGGAGAATACAGTCAATAATATTGTAATAACTATGAATGATGCCAGGTGAATACTTGAAGTATCAGAGGGATCACTTTGTAAAGTATACAATTGTCTAACCACCAAAAATAATACAATATTGCTATACACCCAAAATAATACAATATTGTATGAAAACTGCCGTTGAAAAATAAAATTTAAAGAAAAACATAGAAGTTCATGGAATAACACACTGAATACAGAAAATCTAATAACCTGAAACTATGATTTTTAAAGCAATGGAAGATTTTATGCACTGACAGATCTGGGTTCAAAAACCTCAGTTTTGCCCCTTCTCAGTGGAGTGGGAAGGGATAGTTTACTTAACGACATTGGACCTCAGTTTCTCATATATAAAATAAAGATAATGCCTACCTTTCCACTTTCTGGTGCCAATGTAAAGATTAAATGAAATAATGTAGGTAAACACTTGATATGATACCTAGTACAAAGTAGAACCTCAATAAAAAGGAGAGAGAGTAGAGGTAGGATGGTGGTCAAATTACAAATTAAGAAATTGAAAATTCTGTAAAATAATGGGCTTATAGTCCCTTAAAAACAAGGGATACAAAGAAGACTATATGAAAGGAGGACAAATTGATATGATGGGATATTCCTTCACAGTAACTTCTCTTTTGTCATAGTAAGGACCATGCAAACAAGCCAGTGTCTAACGGCCACTGATGAAGGGCAGCACTCAATACTTGGCTGCTTTCTGAGGATGATAGAGACTCATTATGTCACTGGTTAAACTAGTTCATTCATAAAACTGCAGGTGTTCATAGCACTGTATAAAGTGGAAAAGCAGTGCACATTCGAGGAACTCTATAGCCACATCCTGAGTAGGGTAGTAGAAGAAACTGTTCTAAGGAATTTTAGGCTAATCCTTAAGATACATTTCTTCAAAAGTGAAAATGAGTGGAATGGAAATCTTTTAAAGCACCTATAAATCTTAAAATGAGATGGATAATGTGCATGATAATTTTCCTTGGGTTTAAGTCTTCAAAGGTGTTTATGACTTTATTGTAAGTTTCTATTAGGACAACATTATCCTTGAAGACTAGAAATTTCAGTAATAAACCAAATAGGCTGATCTGTTTCATTTTTGCCTTAAGTTGGAACACGTAGTAAAAGAAAAATATAAGTCCTCTGAATAGAGTCTTTCTTCAACAAAATAGCTATGTCAACAGAGGCAGCAAACCAGAGCAGTATTTGAGTACAAAGTTCAAAAATCATTTCCTAAGATCAGAGAGTACTTAAAATGTAGTATGGTTAGGTTAACATGTACTTTTACTTTATTTCTCTTAGCACTGGGTTACCAAGAATATGTCAGATATCTTTCTCGGCATCTCCTAGAGTTTACTGAAAATTTTAATTAATTGAGGGAATTTCATATACACAGACATGTATAAAAGACCACATGTCTGACTTGGCCAGATGGCTAGTTAACTAAAGCATCAACCTACACCAAAGGGTTGCGAGTTTGATCTCTGGTCAAGACACATAACTAGGTTGTGGGATCATTCCCTGTCAAGGCTCATATGCAAGGCAACTGATTGATGTTTTTCTCATTCTCTTTCTCTTCCCCCACCCCCAAGCCATTCCTCTCTCTCTAAAATCAAATATAAATATAAATGTAAATATAAATATATATATATATAAAATATAAAAATCTCCATCCTCAAGTGATTTAAAAATAAAAAAAACTGGAAAGAAAAAAAAGACCACATGTCTTATTAATGTTTCAGCACATTTCTCAACATCTGGCACCACATACCGTTACATCTTTTTATGCCCCCAATGTATAATATCTAGAATAAATTACATTATAAGCACTCAGTACTGAAAAAATGAGTTTTCTAACCTTAAATTCAAAACAATTCCAGACTGTAGTGCGTAACTCATATTCCTCTACACTTCTGCAGCAAAATGTGCACAGAAACACTGGAGGAGAGATCTAACTAACATGTACAGAAAATTTTAAATACAAACGAGTCTTAGGTTAAAACCTGTTACATGAACTGTTCCATAAGGCCTATAAAATACAGAGAAGTGATAATTACAATATAGAAATATAAAATATCAAAATATAATGCACAGCCAAAATATAGAAAACACAATATAAAAAATTCCATGATCCTAAAGTTTAACTAGTAATATGATATTTAAAATATTTTTTATTGTTTAAAAGCACAATGTAATTATGGTATAAAAACAGGAGAAATGAGAAAATTGATAGAGAAAGATAGTTACACAGCACAGCAAATCTTTACTATAGATAAAAGTGGATTACTTGGAGTGAAAGGCCAGCTAGGACATATTATTTCAAAAGAAAACCAAAACTTTAAGGTTATGGAAGATAGCCTGATGCTTTTGCGTGGGCCGGATACAATGTAAGATTGCATTTCTGTGAAAATATAGCACCAGTGTTTTTAACCCAATTTCTATTACCACATTTTCCAAAATCAATTAACTCAGAAGTAGTTGGAGAGCACTTGTACCACTTAATTATTTAACACAATATGGAAAAATTCTCCTTCTGCAATACTCTAATAATAGAGAGATTGGAATGAGAAAATACCCAGAACCAACAAACGTTTTAACCTTCAAAACTAATGAACATAAACCAATAGGAAGTAGATAAAGAATTACCTGCTCCATTCCCATAAATGGTAATTCTCACATCAAAGATTTGTAGTTCATTACGCTCAGTCCAAAGCCTCCCTTTACTCTATCCCATATCCTTCTCACCTATACCATGCAAGAGTGGATTGGTGGCATTTTTAACGTCACCCAATAATTTACATCAGCCTCTCTGTAAAAATATCCTAAAAATATACAATCTAAATAAACCAATTCCGGTTATTGCAAAAGAAGCTTCACGACAAGAATCCTCGGGACTTCATTCCCAAAGGGTTGCTGTCCCTTCCCCCACATCATGCTTTATTAGAGTACAGCAGAGTGATAGAAGCATCGATTTGGAGGTAGGCTACGCAAAAATATTTGTAAATTTTGACAAGTGCCAGAATAGTTTTTAAAAAATAAGGAAGCACTGGTTTAATGAATAGGCAATCCCAAAATGTATATAGTTGATACAAATGTGCAAGTATCCTGGAAGGCAAGTTAACTGTAAGTATCTAAAAACTTAAGTGTATGTACACAATTTGATCCAGATATTCAATTATGAATAAATTTATTCAATATCTTCTAGGAAAAAAATAGGTCCAGCATGCAAGGATGCATGTGCACAAATGTTTTCTGCATTAATGTATAAAACAGCAAAATAATGCAAAATTCCTAAATGTCTACTGATTGGTAAAATGAGTATGCTATAACCAAACCATGAAATAACATACAAACATTACACAAACATTTTTAAAAATGATGAACTGTCACATTTCCTTGGATAGAAAAATATTCATGATAGGTTGTTATGTGAAAAATGCAGATCATGAAACAGGAGAAACAGAACAATCCCATTAGTATAAAAAATTTTTTTAATCACATAATTAAAAGAAAATACCCTGGAATAATTGTTGAACAATTACTAAGGGAGGGGATTAAAGGTGATTATTAATTTCTTCTTTGTTGATGCTCTATTCTCATTTCATTACAATGAGTATTACTTTTACAAGCTGAAAATAAATGTTTTTTATATTTTGAGAAAAAGAGTAACAGTAGTAAATCTACACAAAACACACAGATGACAGAGAGTTGATTATGTACATCCATATATGGGCTTGAATATACCTATATATCTAATCTTTATAAGTATATGCGTCAAGTTTTTGACTTTTGAAAGTTACACTTCTTCTAAATTGCAATTTAGACTTTTTTAGGATTTCAAAGGCAATGAGGGATATCTGTATCATCCCAATACAACCAATACTGCTCTAAGACTGTTGCACATTTTTTAGTTAGCTTTGCAACTGTAAATAAATTACAATTTTGTGAATGTGTGGTGCATACTGGGCCTTGCCTTTTGAGTTCCTGCCACCTCCCCACACCAAACCACTTTTATAATAAACTGACTGAATTTCATAAGGAAAACCACAGCAGAATGCCACTTCTTTAAAGGCTTTAGAAAGGAATAGTCATCAGTGAAGTTCCCAGGAAGTGAGGGGGAAACATCAAACAGAGTTATTCAAACAAGTCTGACTATTCTCTTTTTCCAAGTATCTCCACCACAATACTACAGGGAAGATAAACCTTAATACACACAGTAAGATAAGAGAAGTTTAAAAATTATTTAAATTACACATAAGAATTCATAATTTAGTAATTTAATACTGACCTAAATATGAACTTTATACTAAAAATATAACATTTAGATTTTATTCATTCAAATTAGAGTTATAGAGTTAGAGAGTTACAATATAATGAAACAACTACAAGAACACAGACATTCTGCCCTGGCTGGTGTAGCTCAGCGGATTGAGTACAGGCTAAGAACCAAAGGGTCGCTGGTTCAATTCCCAGTCAGGGCACATGCCTGGGTTGCAGGTCAGGTCCCCAGTGCGGGCCACTTGAGAGGCAACCACACACTGATGTTTCTCTCCCTCTCTTTCTCCCTCCCCCTCTCTCTAAAAATAAAGAAAATATTTTTTAAAAAAAGATTATAGACATTCAAGAATTCATAAATTTTGCGCCCTGGTTGGTGTGGCTCAGTGGGGTGGGCAACATTCTGCAGACAGAAAAGTCACCAGTTCAATTCCCAGTTAGGGCACATGCCTGGGCTGCAGGCCAGGTCCGCAGTTGGCCAGATGTAAGAGGCAAACAATCAATGTTTCTCTCCCTCTCTTTCTCCCTCCCTTTCCCTCTTAAACAAATAAAATTTTTAAAAATTCATAAAATTTGATTAGTGGTCAGATACACAAAAAAGGTACTTGAATAAGATAAAGACAATATTGTGTGATCTCACTTATATGTACAGTCTAAAAAGAAAATCAAAACTCTAGAAACAGTAGATTGGTGGCAGGCAGGGAGGCAATGAGTAAAGGTACAAACTTCCACTTACAAGTTCTGGGGATATAATGCACAGTATGGTAACTATAGTTAACGATACTTTATTGTACTCATTTACCTGAAAGTTGCTAAGAGAATAAATCTTAAAAGTTCTCACCACACAAAAAAAGTAATTATGTGAGGTGATGGATATGTTAACTAACCTTATTATAATCATTTCACAACACATCCATATGTCAAATCATCACATTGTACACCTTAAACTTACATAATATTATGTCAATTATAGCTTAATGAAGGTGGAAAAAATTTTGAAAAGTACTTACCACTAAGTCCCAATTATTTTGTTCAAGCATTGTAATAGCTTCATCAATATTTTCAATGCCAGTACATGCCTAGAAACAAGGAAATAACAATTTTTATATAAAATTTTGGGAATGGGGAAGTTAATTAATCTTAAAAATGTACATAGCATAATAAATAATTTAAGTCTGAATAGGTGTATTAAATAAAGCCAAGATACTAAAAGCCTAGCACTTCTGAGCATTTCATACATATGGTTTGAAAATTGCTGACTATTGGGTTGGCCAAAAAGACTGTTATGTTTTTCCCGTACAAATGCTCCAGCAGTGCTTATTTGTCTTCAACTGTCATATCAGTGTACATTAAAAAAAATTTATCAAAATTGGTAAATTTTTGTGTAGCCATTTTAATATTGAAAATGGAAGAAAGTAAGTAACACTTTTGGCCTTATTATTTCAAGAAAGGTAGAAATTCAACTGATACACAAAAAAGATTTGTGCACTGTGTAGAGAGGGGAAGGTACTGTGACTGATGGAATGTGTCAAAAGTGGTTTGCGAAGTTTCTTGTACTATTGACATTTTGGCCAAATAATTCTTTGCTGTGGGGCTGTCTTATGCACTGGAAGATGTTTAGCAGCACCCCTGGCCTCTACACACTAGAAGCCAATAGCGGGAGATAACCAATATATTCAAAATATCCAAATTTTAATTTAGTTTATGAAAATAACCATAATGTCTTTTATTTTATGGAAAAAGTCCTTTATTTTATGGAACAAAGTTATTCAGATGTTTTGGCCAACCCAAAACAAAGTAAATTACATTACCATGAAATGAAAGGTAATAAAGCTGAAAAAGAAAGTATGCTTAAATGTTGAGTTTTAGAGCCCAGATAATCTCTAGATCTCTAACTGCCCAGAACAATTTTTAGTAAAAAGTTTCTGATGAACAGCCATATGTTAAATAAATGAATATACCTACCTTGCACCTTATACAAAATAGTAATCCATCCCTTGTTTCTTACATAAAAATTAACTCAAAATAAATAACAGACTAAAGTAAAACCTAAAACTTCTAGATCTGTGCTAATATGGTAGCCAACAGACACAAGTGGCTAGTGAGCCCCTGAAATGTGTCTCAACTGCATTAACATGAGCTATATTAAACATATACCAAACAGAACTTAGTACAAAAATAAAAGTGTAAAGTATCTCATTACTAATATTTCTACTGAATACATGTTGAAACAACATTCTGAATCTACTGGCTTAAATAAGCTATTTAAATTAATTACTTTTTTTTTAAATGTGGGTACTAAAACTTTTAAATTACCGATACATCTATGACTTCCATTCTATTTATAATGTTGTTCTAGAAAAAAGATAGGAAAAAGTCTTTGTGATTTGTAGATACAACAGCAAAAGTACAATCCAAAAAACTGATAAAATGGACTTGACTGAAATTAAGAATTGCTCTTCGAAAGACACTGTTAAGAGGATAAAAGCTACAAAGTAGGAGAAAATACCTGCAAACCATATCTAACAGAGGACAAGTAACCAGAATGTAAGAAATATTCTCAAAACTCAATTTAAATAAATTATAAATAGTGAAAGATTTTAACAGAAACTGTCCAGTCCAGTGTGGCTCAGTGAGTGGAGCATCATTCCACAAACCGAAAGGTCACCAGTTTGATTCTAGGTCAGGTCCTTGGTTGAGGGTATGCAAGAGGCAAACCATCAATATTTCTCTCCCACAATGATGTTTCTCTCCCTTTCTCCCTCCCTTCCCCTCTGCCTAAAAATAAATAAAATCTTAAAAAAAAAAAAGATTAACAGAAACTTCACCAAAGATGTACAGATGAGAATAAGCACATTAAAAAATGCTCATTATCCTCAGTCATTAGGGAAATGCAAAAACAATCACAAAAAGATGCCACTTCCATATACTAGAATGACTAAAATCCAAAATACTGACAATATCAAGTGATGGTAAGGATGCAGAAGAATTGGAACTCTCATACATTGCTGGTAAGGATGCAAAATGATGCAGCCATTGTGGAAAACAGGCTACATCAGTTTCTTAGAAACAATTTCTTAGAATACTAAGACACAACAATCCTGCTCCTATGTACTTATCCAAAGGAAATGAAAACTCATATTAATATGAAAATTATATATGAATATTTATAATAGTGGTGTTTATAATCACTGAAAACAAGACATTCCAGAGTTCCTTCAACTGTACAGTCATATAACAGAAAACTACTCAGCAATAATAATGAACAAATTACTGATAATACAAAACAATGTGAATAAATCTCAAGTGCATTAAGTGAAAGCCACACTCAAAGGCTACATATTGTATGATTCCATTTATATAACATTCTTGAAATGGCAAAATTATAACAACAAAAAGAATATTAATGATTACCAGGGGATTAGGGTGAGAATAGGGGTTGATCATAAGAAACAAGAAGAAATTTTGAGGTGTAAAGTAATAGTTGAATCCTGAACACCACAAAAAAAAGAGAAAAAAGGTCAAACAAGACATTAAAACAATGCAACTTCATTTTAAGCTAAATGAAGAGGTAGGGATAATCCGAAGGCTTCAAAATACCAATAAAAGCTGGTAAGGACAGTTAGGACAGGGAAGAAGTTGCACAGAACAAAGTGGAGATAAAAACTACAGAGAAAGCACAGCAAAAACTCAAAGCAAGTATCAGAAAGTGTTAAGCAAAAATACACTTCCTCAATGGCATTGCAATTTCCTTCAAAAAAGGGGTGTTGATGAAGGAAGTATTACCAAGAGCCCTACCATCTATAGAAAAAAAAATTAAGCAAAAATCATCAGAATCAAATTTGTCAGAACTCTGAAAAATAGTTTGTTTATATCAACCAAGAAACACCGAAACAAGAAAAGGTTAGGTTAAAAACAATGTGAAAGCTTTACCTCATTGTCATTTTCCCTTCCCACCCTTGGCTCAGGGACAACAGTTAGTCACTGGTCCCTGGTTCTAAGGCAGCAGAGAAGACTTTGTTTTCAAAAAACTTGTGTTAGTCAGTTGTGACCTATGTAGGACTACCTGAAGGACTAACTCCAGGCACTCTCCTTTCTTTCATCAACTTAGACTTTCTTAGACTTTCAAGCAGCTATACAGAGGGCATCCTTCAAAAACATTTTAAGGCAAATGAAAAACCCACTATAATCTGGTAAAATATTACAGCTGAGGCAAACAGTATACATGACAAAAATCTGAAAGAAAAGCTGGGAAGATTGTTTCTTTGGGAAATTAGGGCATTGAAAAACACTTTGGAAACTTAGAAATCCATGCACATGTCAAAGCCAGAATACCTACTCAGAGAAGACTTGCTAAAACTACTAGTTCATTTCTAGGCTCAGCACAAGCAAGAGCTGAAGGCTAAGACAGCATTACAAACAGCCTAGTTAAGCATTAGAGTGCTTCAACATACAGCCAGTCTGCAAAAACTGGAAATATTTTTTCTGTCTTCATTTTCTTCTCATTTCTATTTTTTTCACTCCAGATGTTCAAAGAAATTTCTCTCATAATACTAGCAGATCACAGCTAAATAAAAGGAGATCTCAGAAACTGTCATATGCAAATGTTTGTGTACTCTTATCCAAAATTTAAATGTTGGAGCCCTAGGCCCCAGTGTGATGGTATGGAGAGGTAGGGCCATTGGGAGGTAATTAGGTTTAGATGAGGTTGTGACAGTGGGGCCCTCAAAATGGATTAGTACCCCTTATAAGAGACACCAAAGAGATTGTGCATGCTGGCATGAGCACTCTCTCACCCTCTTCCCCTGCCCACCCACACCCCATCTGAAAACAAAGCAAGAGAGTGGCCATAAACAAGTCACAAAGAGAATTCTCACCAGAAACCAAACATACTGGCACCCTGACCTCAGACTTCCAGCCTTGAGAAATGTAACCAACCATAAGCAGAAGGAAGAATTTAACCTCCAGAGTTATGTTAATACTTAAAATGTCCAGTATTCCAAAAAAAATTGTGAAGCATAGCAAGAAAGAAGAAAATATGGCCTATTCAAAGGAGAAAGCAACAGACACGGTGAAAAAAAAACAAACATCAGACTTACTAGACAAACACTTTCAATCACTATCTTAAACATGCTCAAAGAGCTCAAAGAAACCATGAACAACAAAGAGCTAATAAAAGCAGTAGGACAATGCATCAACAAATAAAAATCTGAATAAAGAGAAAAGTAATTATTTTTAATGGAACCAGAAATTCTGGAACTAAAACATACAATAAAATGAAATGAAAAATTAACCACAGCATTTTCATAGCAACAGTAGACAGGCAGAAAAAAAATCAGAAAATTTAACAATAAAAAATTATAACTTTCAAAAAAGACAATACAGAAAAGAAGTTTTTGGAAACTTACTATACACAAATTCTACCAAATGGTGAAAAACCACTAGATCCTGGTTACTTTAGTCAACCTTTAAAGATTCTGTGTTTTGTCTATATTGTAAACTCTTTGGGGAAAGGAAGAAAACTCAACTGAAGAATGAAAATGGCTGCAAAGACTGACAGCATTTATAACACATTCTTAGCAAATCCAAAGACAGTGAAATGCACATCAAGAATAGTGTTAAGCTTTAAAATTAAAATCTGATTTGAAAAAACAGAACGAAATTGTTGAAGCTGAGGAACACAGAGCATGCGAGAATGAGAACAGTGAGGGTATGCTGTTGCTGTACACATGATACACCTGATAGGATCTTATGTTCACCCAGAGAAAATCTGCATCTAATGGTCAAAACCATTATGCTGTGAGACTACTACACAGAGTAACTCAACAATAAGCGTATTAACAATAAGCATAATAGCAAATAAATAGTAAAGAATGTTTCTTTTCCAAATTCCAAAGCTAGTTGTATTCAATAGCGATTAATGAAGGTCTCAATAAAGGCAATTGCTCATTTTTTCAGTCTGTCAAGTCACACCTTTTTAAAATGGCATTGGATATATTTGTTCAATTTTCTGTTCTGATTACTCTAAAAGAGGAAGAAAAAGGCTTAAACTTATCAATTCCATCTGAACAAGATACTTATGTAAACAAGTGTTCTCATCATTATTATTAAATTAAAAAATTCTGAAACAGTTACAATGTGGGATATGAAACTTCAGCTTTTTGCTACTAAACCAAATACTCATGATTTATTTCTTTTGGGCAAAACATCACACCATTTTTTGCAACAAATAAATTTTTAAGGTGGTTAATTTGCATTTTATTGGTTTAGTTTTAATTTGTGAATGTTTTAGCTTTTATTGTTATGTGAGAACTATAAGCACAAAGTTTAAACCTACTTTTATGTTAATGTAAATACAAGAAATTAAAATACAATAAGTTAAAAAAAGTCAATGAAAATTAACCAGTCTGAAAAACAAAGAAAAACAAACAGTTTAAGAAATATGTAGGATACCACCAAGTGTACCAGCACACCCAAAACAGGGAGTCCCAGAGGGAGAAGAAATGAACAGAAAGAATATTTGAAGAAATAAGTGAAAACTACCCAAGTTTGATAAAGCAAGAAACTGCATATGCAGGAAGATTCAAAAGGTTTCAAGAAGAATAAATACAAAGGTATCCATATCAAAACACATTATAATCAACCTATCATGAAAGTAGCAAGAGAAAAGTATTTCATACTATATAAGGGATTCTCAATAAGATTAATACCTAATTTCTCATCAAAAATTATAAAGGTCAGAAGGCAATTGGATTACATACTCAGAGTGCTAAAATAAAAAAACACCTGTAAACACAAAATAAACTGTCCTTCAAAACCAAAATAAAAATTAAGGTATTACAAGATAAACAAAAGCTGAAATAGGCTGTCACTATGAGGCCTAAGTTACAAGAAATGATAAAGGGAGTCCAAAATGAAAGGATAACAGAGAGTAAGTAACTGGAAGCCATACAAAGAAATTAAGAACAACGATAAAGATAAATACAAAAGTCATTATTACTGTATTTTGGGTTTATAACTCCACTTGTCTTCTATATTATTTAACAGACAGATGCATAATACAATAATTATACATTGTGTTAATGGGCTCATAATATATAAAGATGCAAGTTGTGATAACAACATTAAAGGGTTAGAGATGGAGGTGTATAGAACAGAGTTTTTGTGTACTATTGAAGCTAAACTGATATTAATTGAAAAAATAAATTGTTATAAAATGAAGAACTTATTTGTACTCCCTGGAATAACCACTAATAACTAAAACAATACAGAAAAGAAAATGAGAAAGGAATCAAAATATGGTAACAAAAAAGGTCGATTAAACACAAAAGAGCAATAATGGCAGAAATTGGGGGAGGGGAATATGATACATATAAAACAAATAGTAAGATGGCAGAACTAAATGGTTCCTTATCAGTAATTATTTTAAGTGTAAATGGATTAAACTCTCCAAATAAAAAACAAATTTCAATAAATTTTAAAAGAATAAAATGATACAAGATTTTTTAAAACACTGTATGGTTGTTCTATTATATTTGTCCCAATTGTCTCCCTTTGCCCTCCTCCACACAGTCCATTGCCCACTCCCACAGTCAGTCCCCACACTGCTGTCCATGTCTATGGAACATTTATACATGTTCTTTAAACAGTCCCTTCCCCTTCTTTCTACAATTATCCCCCTTGCCCTTCCCCTCTGGTCACTGTCAGACTATTCCATGCTTCCATGCCTCTGGCTCTATTGTGCTCATTTGTCTTTGTTCCTTAGGTCCTCTTATAAGTGAGATCATATGGTATATGTTTTTCATTGAATAGTTTATCTCACTTAGCATAATGCTCTCCAGTTCCATCCATGCTGTTGTGAAAAGTAGGAGCTCCTTCTTCTTTCTGCTGTGTAGTATTCCGTTATGTAAATGTATCACAGTTTTTTGATCCACTCATTTACTGCTGGGCACTTAGGCTGCTTCCAGCACTTGGCTATTGTAAATTGTGCTACTATGAACATTAGGGTGCATGGGTTCTTTTGAATTAGTGTTTCAGAATTCTTAGCATGTATTTCCAGCAGTGGAATTGCTGGGTCAAAAGGCAGTTCGATTTTTAATTTTTTGAGGAAATTCATACTGTTTTCCACAGTGGCTGCACCAGTCTGCATTCCCACCAACAGTGCACTAAGGTTCCCTTTTCTCCACATCCTTGCCAGGATTTGTTGTTTGTTGATTTGTTAATGAAGGCCATTCTGACCAGTGTGAAGTGGTACCTCACTGTGGCTTTAATTTCCATATGTGATGCTGAGCATTCTTTCATATGTCTATGTGCCCTCTCTATGTCCCCCTTGGTGAAGTGTGTGTTCAGGTCCTTTGCCCATTTTTTAATTGGATTGTTTGTCTTCCTGGTGTTGACTTGTATGAGTTCTTTACATATTTTAGAGAACAAACCCTTCTACAAGGTATTACTGGCAAATATGTTTTCACATACAGTTGGATCCCTTTTCATTTTGCTGATGTTTTCTTTAGCTGTGCACCTTTTCACTTTGATGTCATCTCACTTGTTTATATTTTCATTTACCTTCCTTGCCTTAGGAGATATATGGACAAAAATATTGCTGTGTGGGATATCTGATATTTTACTACCTATGTTTTCCTCTAGGACTTTTGTGGTGTGACAACTTATATTTAAGTCTTTTCCATCGTGACTTTCTTCTGTTGTATGGTGTAAGTTGGTATCCTAATTTCATTTGTTTGCATATACCTGTCCAGATCTCCCAAAACCATTTATTGAAGAGGCTATTTTTACTCATTTTATGCTCCTGCCCCTTTCTCAAATTTAATTGACCACAGAGAAACAGATTTATTTCTAGGCTATCTATTCTGTTCCATTGATCCGTGTCTATTCTTGTGCCACTACTACACTGTTTTGATTACAGTGGTTTGTAGTATAGCTTGATATCAGATATTGTGATCCCTCCTACTTTGTTCTTCTTTCTTAAGACAGCTGAGGCTATTCAGGGTCATTTTTGGTTCCATATATATTTTTGAAATATTTGTTCTAGAACTGTGAAACATGCCACTGGTGTTTTACTAGGGATTGCATGAATCTATAGATTGCTTTGGGTCATATGCACATCTTAATGATGTTAATTCTTCTAATCCATGAATACGGTGTATGCTTCCATTTATTTCTATCTTCCTTAATTTCTCTCTTCAGTGTTCTGTAGTTCTCCAAGTACAGGTTTTTATCTCCTTGGTTAAGTTTATTCCGAGGTACTTTATTTTTTTGTTGTTGCTATAGTAAATGAAATTGTTTTTCCTAGTTCTCATTTCTGATATTTCATTGTTTGTGTACAAAAATGCCTTTGACTTGTGAATATTGACTTTGTATCCTGCTATTTTGCCAAATTCATTTATTAGGTTGAGAAGTTTTTTGGAGACTATATGGTTTTCTATGTACATTATCATGTCATCTGCAAACAATGACAATTTTACTTCTTCCATTCAAATTTCCAAGTCTCTGTCATTAACTTCTGTTCTAATCTTGATTATTTCCTTCTTTCTAATCGCTCTGGGCTTTGTTGTTGCTCCTTTTGCTCATTTAGATGTAGAACCAGGTTGTTTATTTGAGATTTTTGTGTCTTTTTTAGGTAAGCCTGTACTACTATGACTTTCCTCACATGACTGCCATCACTGTATTCCATAGGTTTTAAGGCTGTTGTGTGTTCATTTTCACTTCTTTCTATAAACTTTTTTATTTCTTCCTTGATCTCATTCTCTAACCATTCATTTTTTAATAGCATGTAAATCAGTCTGCATGCATTTGGATGTTTTTGGGTTTTTTCATTGAGATTGGTTTCTAGTTTCAAGCCACTGTAAACCAAGAAGATGCTTGATACGATTTCAATTTTCTTGAATTTATTGAGGCTTGTTTTGTGTCCTACCATGTGGCCTATTTTTGAAAATGTTCCATATGCATTTGAAAACACTGTATTTTTTAGGTCTTCCGGGCAAGGAGGCATAGGTAGATACACCGTGCATCCTCGAACAACCAAAATTAAGGACAACGAAGTTCAGAAACAAGAAAAAAACCAGAACTGACAGAAAATTAAACTGTATGGAAGTCCAACAACCATTCATCCAGACCAGTAAGAGGGGTGGAGCCGTGGCAGGAAAAAGTGGAGGTTGGAGGACCCGGGTAGGTCGGCAGCAGCTGGTACACCCCAGGAACACAGGCAGCGACTAGCGGACCCCAGGCATGGGGTGGCAACAGGCACACCCAGTAAGGCCACACCAGGCGGCTGGCTGACCAGGCAGTCCCACATTCGTGTGCAGATAATCCAGACAAAAACAGGAAGCAAGACATACATCGCAACCCAGGGCCCCAGCACCAGGAGAGACTCCCAGCCTCACAGGACAGTTCATTGGAGAGACGCACAAGGTCCTAGAACGTACACAAGTCCACCCACATGGAAATCAGCACCAGACGGGCCCAATTTGCTTGGGGAAAGTGACGGAAGGGACTGGAATACGAGAGAGAGCAGAGCAAGCGCCATTGTTCCCTCTTGGACCATGCCCCCTCATACAGCATCACAACCCAGGGACTGGGCTGCCCCAGCCTGCGGAACACCTAAGGCTCCAACCCTCACTGCATAACAGGCGCAACCAGACCAAAAAAAGAAAGAAAGAAAACATACCAAAAATGGCTACAACAGGGAACAGATCAAAGCCCCAGAGCCAATTCATCTAAGCAACCAAGATATGGCCAACCTATCAGATGCACAGTCCAAAGCCATGGTGATCAGGATGCTCACAGAATTGGTTGATTTTGGTAGCAAATTAGATGAATTTGCTTAGTGCAGCAAATGAAGGCTGCACTAAGTGAAATGAAGGAAAATGTACAGGGAACCAATAGTGATAGGAGGAAAACTGGAACTCAGATCAATGGAGTGGACCAGAAGGAAGAAAGAAACAACCAAACAGAAAAGAAGGAAGAAACAAATATTCAAAAACATGAGGAGAGGCTTAGGAACCTCCAGGACATCTTCAAACATCTCAACATCCGAATTATAGGGGTACCAGAAGGGGAAGAGGAAGGGCAACAAGTGGAAAACTTATTTGAACAAATAATAGAGAACTTCCCCAATATGGCAATGGAAATAGACTTCCAGGAAGTCCAGGAAACTCAGAGAGTCCCAAAGAATTTGGACCCAAGGAGGAACACACCAAGGCACATCATAATTCCATTAGCCAAGATTAAAGTGAAGGAGAGAATTCTAGAAGCAGCAAGGGATAAGGGCACAGTCACCTACAAAGGAGTTCCCATCAGACTGTCAGTGGATTTCTCAAAGGAAACCTTGCAGGCAAGAAGGGGCTGGAAAGAAGTATTCCAAGTCATGAAGGGCAAGGACCTACAACCAAAATTGCTCTATCCAGCAAAGCTTTCATTTAGAATGGAAGGGAAGATAAAGCGCTTCTCAGATAAAGTTCAAGTTCATCATCACCAAGCCCTTATTATATGAAATGTTAAAGGGACTTATGTAAGAAAAAGATCAAAAATATGACAGTAAAAAGACAGCAAACTCATAGATATTAACAACCACATCTAAATCAAAAGCAAACTAAGCAAACGACTAGAACAGGAACAGAAACACAGAAATGGAGATAACATGGAGGGTTAGTAACAGGAGAGTGGGAGGAGATGAGACAGGGAAAAGGTACAGAGAACAAGTAGGATAGATGGTGGGTAGAAAATAGACAGGGAGAGGGCAAGAACAGTGTAGGGAAAGTAGAAGCTAAAGAACTTATGACACATGGACATGAACTAAAGAGGGGCAATGTGGGTGGGAGGGGGTGTGCAGGGTGGAGGGGAATGATAGGGGACAAATGGGACAACTGTAATAGCACAATCAATAAAATATATTTAAAAAAAAAAGAAAAAACTATTTTGCTTCCTTGGGCTGAAAGGTTCTGTACATATCAATTAGTCCATTTGATCTAGAGTGTTGCTAAAACTACAGTATCCTCCTTAATTCTTTGCTTGGGGATCTATCTATTGTTGTCACTGTAGTGTTTAAATCCCCTACAATGAATATGTTGCTGTTGATATCTTTCTTGAAGTCCTCCAAGAATTTCCTTATATATTTAGGTGCTTCTATGTTGGGTGCATATATGTTTAAAAGGGTTGTATCTTGATGGATTACTCCCTTAAGTATTATGTACTGTCCTTCTTTGTCTATTTTCATGGTCTTTTCTTTTTTTAATATATTTTATTGATTATGCTATTGTTGTCCCATTTCCCCCCTTTATTCCCCTTCACCGTGCACACCCCCTCCCAACTGCACACCCCTGTTCAGTTCATGCCCATGGGTCATACATATAAGTTCTTTGATTTCTACATGTCCTATACTATTCTTAACTTCCCCCTGTCTATTTCGTACCTACCATTTATGCTACTTATTCTCTGTACCTTTTCCCCCTCTCAGACCCTCCCACTACCCCCACTGATAACCATCCATGTGATCTCCATTTCTGTGATTCTGTCCGTTTTAGTTGTTTGCTTAGTTTTTGTTTTGTTAGTTTCGGTTGTTAATAGCTGTGAGTTTGTTTTCATTTTAGTGCCCATATTTTTGATCTTCTTGTTTTTCTTAGATAAGTTCCTTTAATATCCTTTAATATTTCATATAATAAGGGCTTGGTGATGATGAACTCCTTTAACTTGACCTTATCTGAGAAGCACTTTATCTGCCCTTCCATTCTAAATGAAAGCTTCACTGGATAGAGCAATCTTGGATGTAGGTCCTTGCCTTCCATGACTTAGAATACGTCTTTCCAGTCCCTTCTTACCTGCTATAAGGTTTCTTTTGAGAAATCAGCTGACAGTTTTATGGGAACTCCTTTGTAGGTAACTGTCTCCTTTTCTCTTGCTGCTTTTAAGATTCTCTCCTTCCTTTTAATTTTAGGTAATGTAGTTACAATGTGCCTTAGTGTGTTCCTCCTTGGATCCAACTTCTTTGGGACTCTCTGAGCTTCCTGGTCTTCCTGGTAGTCTATTTCCTTTGACGGATTGGGGAAGTTCTCCTTCATTATTTGTTCAAGTAAGTTTTCAATTTCTTGGCCTTCCTTTTCTCCTTCTGGCACCCTTATGATTCTGATGTTAGAACGTTTAAAGATGTCCTACAGGTTCCTAAGCCTCTCTTCATTTTTTTGAATTCTTGTTTCTTCATTCTGTTCTAGTTGAATGTTTCTTTCTTCCTTCTGCTCCAAACCGTTTCCTTCCCATCACCGTTGGTTCCCTGTAGATTTTTCTTTATTTCACATAATGTGACCTTCATTGCTGCCTGGGTCTTTTTTATGCAGTTGAAGTACCCAGTGAGTTCCTGGAGCACCCTGATAGCCATTGTTTTGAACTGTGTATCTGATAGGTTGGCTATCTCTTCATCACTTAGTTGTATTTTTTCTGAAGCTTTGAATTGTTCTCTCATTTGGGCCATTTTTTTGTTTGTTTATTTGTTTGAGTGCACCTGTTATGTAGTAAGGGGCGGAGCCTTAGGTATTCACCAGGGTGAGGCAACCCATGTAGCTGCATTGTGAAGCTGTATGTGGGGGAGCGGTCCAAGAGGAAACAATGCCACATGCTCCGCTGTCTGCCAGTTTTCAGTCACTTCCTTGACTACCCACAATCAAATTGGGCCTTTCTCGTGCTGATTCCTGGGTGGGTGGGTTTGTATACGTCTAGGACCCTATGGGTCTCTCCAGCGAACTCTCTTGTGAGGCTGGAAGTTTCTCCTGCTACCACCTCAACCCCCCCATGTTTTCAGCCAGAGGCTTTGAGGCTTTATTTCCCAGCACTGGAACCCTGGGTTGTGCCATTTGTCTCACTCCCTAGTCGTTTCCACCAGTTTATCTGCATGACAATATGGGATTGCCCAGACTGCAAGCCACATCCTCACTCAGTCCACCAGCCGCCACCTTGCCTATCCTGGTCCTCCAGCTGCTGCCTTGCTGCCAGTTCTCTCCACCCTGGCTGCCTGTCTCCACCCCAGTCTGGACGAATGTTTCTTTTTTAACTCCTTGGTTGTCAGACTTCCATACAGTTCAATTTTCTGTCAGTTCTGGTTGATTTTTGTTTTTAAATTTGTTGTCCTTTTTTTGGTTGTGGGAGGAGGTGCAGTTTGTCTACACCTCCATCTTGGCTGGAAGTTCCGTCTTCTCTTTTCTTTTGAAATTTACTTTGTATGACATAAGTATTGCTACCCCAGCTTTTGGTTTTTTTTTTTTTTTCATGTCCATTTGCTAGGAATATTTTTTTCCACCTGTTCACTTTCAGCCTGTGTAGATCTTTTTTTCTGAGGTGGGTCTCATATATATACAACATATATGTGGGTCACATTTTCTTATCCATTTAGCTACCGTATGTCTTTTGATTGAAGCATTTAATCCATTTACATTTAAGATTATTATTGATAGGTACTTATTCGTTGCCGTTTTTTTTTTTTTACCCTTTCTACCTGTGTTCCCCCCCCTCCACTTTTCTTCATCTTCTTAAAGCAGTTCCTTTGGCATCTCTTGCATTGCTAGTTTGGTGGAGATGAACTCTTTCAGCCTTTTTGCCTGGGGAAGTTATTATTTTACCTTCCATTTTAAATGAGACCCTTGCTGGGTAGGGTAGTCTTTGTTTAGGCCTTTGTTTTCCTCTACTTGGAATATTTATACAGTCTTCCTATCCCCTTCTGGCTGGTAGTGTTTCTGTTGATGAATTAGCTGATAGCCTTATCAGAGCATCCTTGTATGTTACTAGCTGTTTCTCCCTTGCTGCCTTTAAGATTCTCTGTCTTTAAATTTTGCCATCTTAATTATATGTCTTGGAGTGAACCTCTTTGGGGTCATCTTACTTGACTGGGACCCTCTGTGCTTCCTAGACTTGTGTGACTTTTTCCCTCATCAAATTGGGGACATTTTCTGTCATTACTTTTTCAAACATGTTTTCAATCCCTTGCTTTTCTTCTTCCCCTTCTGGTATCCCTTTGACAAAAATATTATTACATTTCATGTTGTCCTACAGCTCCCTTAAACCCTCCTCATTCTTTTTGAGTCTTATTTCATTTTGTTGCTCTGTCTCAGAGGTTTTTTTCTACCTTGTCCTCTAGCTTGCAGATTCAATTCTCTGCTTCCTCTAGCCTGCTTTTAATTCCTTCTAATGTATTCTTCATTTCAGATGTTGTATTCTTCATTTTCTCCTGGCTCTTACTGATACTTACTATGTCCTTTTTCACACTGTTGTAGTTCCTTTTTTTAGCTTCCACAGAGTTCCTTCTACTTCTCACCAAGCTCCTTATAAGCATTATTTTGAACTCAATGTCTGGCAGTTTGCTTGCCTCAATTTCATTTACCACTCTTTCTGCGGATTCCTCCTTTCTTCTGACTGCAAGTTGTCTCTTTGTCTCTCCATTTTAGGTGACTCTTCTTGTTTATTTCTGTATGTTAAATTGATCTGCTTTGACTCCCTGTCTTCATGGTGTGATCTTCTGTGGTAGGAGACCTGTGGGACCCCGTGGTGCAGCCCCCTTTATCACCTGAGTTTGATGCTCTTGGACTGCCCTTTATGCCATTTATGTGCTCTCTAGTTGTAGTAGGGTTTTGGATGTTGTTGGCTCACTCTTTGGGAGGTCCTTCCCTCTGACTGCCTGACTGAGTCATTATCATCCACCCTATTTTGTATGTTGTTGTTCAGGTGCTGCCAGAACAAAACCAAAAAACCCCCAAAACAAACCCACACCCACAAAAATAACCCCCACCCACAACCACACTATCAATAGCAAATGAGCAAATATTAAAGAGATTGTGGCTACTATAAGAAAGGAAATAGGAATATGAGATGACTGAAAGAAAATTATTTTGAGAGGGTCAAAGGAGGAAAATATTAGGAGTAGGGAATAGAAACAAAGTGAAAAAAGAAAATAAAATTTACATCATAAATAAAAAAGGGAGGGAAGAAGGCAGAATGTAGTTAAGAATGGGAAAAGTACAGTATCAGGTTTAAACAAACTTTTTTTAAAATATAGTGGGAAAAAAAAACAGGAAACAAATTGGGAAAAAAATGTACCACAGCAATATCAACAACAAATGAGCAAAGATTAATACAGGTGGAATGGGAATAAAAATGAATGAAAATTTTGTGAGCTGTCTAGAGGGGAAAAAAAAGTGATTTTGAGAGGACAAAGGAAGAAGGAATATTAAGAGTAAGGAATGAAAACCAGGCAAAGACAGGGTGAAATTAAAATTGAAAACAAAAAAGAAAGGGCAAGAGGAAGGAAAAATGGAGTGGGAGATGGTAACTTTAAAATTTGAGATTTGAAAAACAAAAATAGTGAAGATCTAGAAATAAAACTGAAGAAATGCAAAAACCACCATATCAACAACCAATGAGCAAAGACTGATAAAGGTGGAGAGAGAATAAGGGTATTTTAAGAATGGGAAAAAGAATGTGAGATGCCTAATGACAAGAAAAATGGTTTTGAGAGGCTGGAAAAGGGAGAAATAGTAAGAGTGTAGAACAGAAACAAGTCATAGTAAGAGAAAAAATAAAATTTAACACAAAAATGAGAAGAGGAAGGAAGAAGGTAAATGGAGTAAGAGAGGGAGGAACAAAATATGAGATTTGAAATAAACCAAAATATAAAAACTAGTGAAATAGTAAGTACAACCTTGAAGAAAAACAAATAAATGCTAAAAGGCTATGCAGAAGAGAAAATCATGTAAATTATGAAGAATTCATAGTAGAATTCATCTCAGTAGAATCCAGTGTTTACCACTGTCTTATCATTCTGGATCTGCCCCTGGTAATGTCAATATGGTGTCCTAGTCTGGTCCTAGGCATCTTGTTCAAGACTACAAGTAATCTTCCCTGGCTGGTGTGGCTCAATGGATTTAGTGTCAGCCTGCGAACCAAAGGGTCACTGGTTCAATTCCCAGTCAGGGCACATGCCTGGGTTGCTGTCCAGGTCCCCAGTAGGGGGCATACGAGAGGCAATCACACATTGGTGTTTCTCTCCCTCTCTTTCTCCCTCCTTTCCCTTCTGTCTAAAAATAAATAAAAATTAAAAAAAAAAAAAAAAAAAAAAAAAAAAAAAAAAAAAAAAAAAAAAGACTACAAGTGATCCACAGTCTGTGGCTGTCTCCTTCAGATTAGTCTGGTCCTCACTGTTCTGCCCTGCCAGCTTTCCATCAGCCCAAGGCCCAGGAGTGGTTCATTTAATGATCCAAGAAGCCTATCAGTACCTTCTCCACCCACCTCCAAAGGAGGAGTCTGGTGGATCAGGAGGGTGGGAACCCTGTGTCACCTCCGCAGGACACTGTTTCATGTTCCAGAAAGATGGTGAGAGTGTTTCCACACTCCCTTGCCACATGTCTTAGTCTGTCCCATATTCTTTCCAATAATGTATGATTTTTGGTGAAGCGGCTGTCCATTTCATGTAAGGAGCCAATCTGTGTAAAAGGGGTAGCTCTTTCCAGCTTGGAGCAGACAGCAGCTTTGTCTATCCGCCAACGCTTGGCAGGGCCCTGAACATCCCTTGTTTCCCCTGTCTCTAATCTCTCTGCTCTGCTGGTTTCAGCAGATCAGGGTCCACAGAACAATGTAACTCATAGTGTCTAGTAAAGGACCCCTTCAGAGCTTTTTCTTCTTTCCCCTGTAGAAACAAGCCCAGCTGGGGGCTCCTAAGCCTAGCCTCACTAATTTGCAGAGCCTGTAATACCACAAGTGGGCACTGGGGTAGACTGTCTATGAAGGGACCTGCATGGATGCAGCAAACCTCAAGCATTCAGTTCATGGCCATCCAGTTCCTAGCCTGCCTCTCTCTCTCACTGGAGACTGGGCCTGAACTCTGCACTCTGTACAGTCCACTGCTCACCAACCATGCTGGGTTGGGTCCCACAGTCCCTTCAGTGAAACTATATCCCTCTGAGTCCTTTGTTTGCAAAGCCAATGTGTGAACATGCACATGTGAGCACCAGGTCCCTGACAAGTCTGGAGTCTAGACTCAACTCCTTTTAAAAGAGTGTCTGTGTAGCCCCCATGGTGCAGCACCAAGCCCTGAGGAAATTCTCCACATGCTCCCCCTCCCCCAAAATCACTAACTTTCTCTCAGTCAGAGCTAGCCATAGCCTGTCAGAGCCTCTGATAGTTTTATATAACATTTCTTTCTGGATCTCTCCCAGATGGCACTGGGAAAAGTCCCACAGCAACACTAACACAGGGTGGTGGCAGGGTGCTCTACCCCTCCCTCCAGTGATTCTCAGCCTCAGGTGCGCCTGGTCCCACTGGGCTGCAGCCAGCATCTCCCCAGCTATCTCTCTCCACCACCAGGGCTCACAAGTCCTGAGCCGATCCATAGCCACCTTGAATCTGTGCAGCCACAAGTGCCAGGTTGGGCAGCCAGGCAGCAGTTGTTCTGCTAGTAGAGCCCAGGTCACCTGCTCCCTTGTGTCCTGCAAGCAGGCAGACTCTTGTCCATTGACGCACACTCCCAGCACTCTCAACCACATATGATCTTAGTCACACATGCTCTCAATCACTCCACTGGATTTTCGAATTGGTTGCTCTGTGGTTCAGCTGCAAGACCAGTTGGGTCAGGGAGCAAGTTGACAGGAGATTCAACCTACTCTGCAGCCATCTTGGATCCCCACAAGATATTTTCTTATGACCAAAAAAGAATGTACAGTTCTACAGATCTTCATTTAAAAAGAAGAAAGATTTCAAATCAATAATCTAACTTGATATATTTTTTTTAACTTTACATCTTAAGAAACAGAAAAAAAAAAACAAGCTAAACCTAAAGCCAGCAAAAGGAAAAAATTGTAAAATTAAAACTACTAAAATAAAGAATAGAAAAATAATAAACTCAATAAATCCAAAGGTTGGTTCTTTGAAAAAAATTAAGAAAATTGACAAATCTTATTTTAGCTAGATTGATTAAAAAAAAAAATAAAACTCAAATTACTAAAATCAGAAGTGGAAGTGGGAATGTTACTACTAACCTTAAATAATAAATTCATAAAAATAATGCCATGAACAATTATGTGACAACCAATTTAGATAACCTAGATTAAATGGAAAAATTCCTAGAAACACACAAACCACCAAAAATGACTCAGGAACAGAATTTCAAACGTACTTATAACAAGAAATTGCATCAGGACGCAAAAGCCTCCCTGCCAAAAAAGCCAAGGACCAGATGGCTCCACTGTTGATTTCTATTTATCATTTAAAGAAGAATTAACACCAATCCTTCATAATTCTTCCAAAATACTAGCGGAAATATTTCTTATGTCATTCTGAGGCTATCATCGCCCTACAAATTCAGATAACTAAAGCAAGTTCAAGAAAAAAAAAAAACAGAGACCAACATCCAGTATGTATACAGATGCAAATATCCTAAAATACTAGCAAACTAGAACCAACTACAAATCAAAAGGGTATATCACATAATCAAATGGGATTTATTCCAGCACTAAAACAAAGGTGGTTCAATATAGAAAAATCATCACACTACCTTCACAGACTGAAGGAAAACAAAACAAAACAAAACAAAAAACGATCAGCTCAAATGACATCAAAAAGGTATTGGAAAAATCCAACAGCTTTTTGTGATAAAAATGCTTAACCTATGAATAAAAGGGAACTTCTTTAGCCTGATAAAAAGACATTTATGAAAAACCCAAAGCTAAAAATAAAACACATTTAAATTGGAAAAGAAGTAAAACTATCCCTATTCCCAGATAACGTGATGTTATATATATAAACTCTAAGGAATTCACACACAAAACTATTACAGCTAATAAGTTCAGCAAAGTGCAGGATTAAAGATCAACAGTCAAAACTTAATTGTATTTCTGTACACTAGCAATGAACAATCTGAAAAGTAAATTAAGAAAATAATTCTACTTATGATATGATCTGAAAGAATGAAACATCTAGAAATAAATTTAACCAAGGAAATTAAAGACTTGTGCACTTAAAACTACAAAACACTTCTAAAAGAAAATTTAAAAGATCTAAATAATTGAAAAGAGATCCAATGTTCATGGACTGGAAGACTCAATATCATTAAAAGGACAATACTAAAAGTAATCCACAGATTCAATGCAATCTCTATCAAAATTCCAACAGCCTTTTTTGTAGAAATGAATAACCAACTGACCCTCAAATTCAAATTCATACAGAATTGCAAGGGGCCCAGATTAGGGAAGAACAATCTTGGGGAAAGGAGTGGAATTCGAAGTTGGAAAACTCACATTTCCCTATTTCAAAATTTACTACAAAGCTAAAAAAAAAATCAAACAATGTGATAATGACATAAAATAGGCATACATTCCAACGTAACAGCATTGAGAGTCCAAAAAAACCCACATATATATAGACAATTGATATTTGGAAAGGGTAACAAAACAATTCAATGGGTAAAGAACAGTCTATTCAACAAATGGGACTGAGATAAATGGATATCCACAATATATACAGTAACTGACTCAAAATGGATTAACAATCTAAATACAAGAGCTAAAATTATAAAACTCTTAGAAAAAATATATGAGTAGATCTCCATAGTTGGTAAAGCGTTCTTACGTATGACATCAAAAGCATGAGTAACAAAAAATAGATATATATATGAGATTTCAAGAAAATTAAAAAATATTTGTGCATCAAAGAATACTATCGATAAAATGAAAAGGCAACCAATATGAGAAACTATTTGCAAATCATGTCTGGTAACAGTCTAGTATCCAGATTATGTAAGTAACTCTTACAGCTCAACCATAAAAAGAGAAAAACCCCAATTTAGAAATGGGCAAAAGACTTGAACAGTTTTTCTCCAAAGATATACAAATAGACAGGAAGCACATGAAAAATTGCTCATCATCACCAATCATTAGGGAAATATTTCCTAATTGGTTTATGTGTGAATAATCTATCTGTTGAAAAGGTGGAGTATTAAAGTCTTCTATTATTATTGCATTGCTGTCTATTTATTCCTTTAGGCCTGTTAATAATTGTTTTATAGATTTAGGTACTATGTTGGATGCATAAATACTTGCAAATGTTATAACTCCTTGGTGAACTGATGCCTTTATCATGACACAAGGTCCGGCAGAAGGAAGGCTTGCTTGAGTGTGGCTGGTAGTGTATGTTAATGTCTCACATGTGATGGATAGCAATTTGAACATTTAAACCTAAAATGTCATATGGTATGTGTGAGTGTGATATTGTCATGTTAGAGAATTACAGGCCTATGATTTTGTAATAAAAGATGCAGTAATTAAAAAAGGTGTTATTTGTGCTGGACCCTGTATAATGACTTTCTTTGTGTCTTACCAAGGTCTTTGTCTTAGACTCTATTTTGTCTGATATAAGCATAGTTACCCCCATTTTTTTTGTTGTTGTTTCCATTTGCATGGAATATCCCTTCACTTTCAGCCTGTGTGCCCTTAAACCTAAAAAGTGAGTCTCAAGTAGGGAGCACATAGTTGGATCCTCTTTTTCAATCTATTCAGCCACTCCATGTCTCCTGATTGGAGAATTCAGTCCATTTACACTGAAAGTAATTATTCATAGGTATAAACTTACTACCATTTTGTTAATTGTTTTTAGGTTGTTTTGTAATTCTTTTGTCTCTTTCTTCTTCTATTGCTCTCTTCCTTTGTAATTAGATGATATTCTGGAGAGGTATGTTTAGATGCCTTCTTCTTTATCTCTTGTGTATCTACTCTTAAGATTTTGCTTTCTGGTTACCATGAGGCTTACATAAAACATATTTATAACAGTCTACTTTAGGTTGATAACAATTTAAGTTTGAATTCTAAAAGTCTACATCCCCCCATTTTGTGTTTTTGGTGCTACAATTTACATCTTTCCATCTTCAGTATCCATTAACAGACTATTGTAGTTACCTCCACCATTTTTGTCATTTACACTTCACACTAGATTTATAAGTGATTGCCTTACCACAATAACATTAGATTACCCTAAATATAACTATATAGTTACTTTAAAAGTGAGAATTATATTTTCATATGTTCCTGTTACTAATTAGCACTCTATTCACTTTGGCTTAAAGAAGTTCCTTTAACATTTCTTGCAAGTCCATTCTATTGGTGATGTACTACTTCAGCTTTTGTCTGGGAGGACAAATTTGGTAGATAGAATATTTCTAGTTGCCGGTTTTTCTTTTAGCACTTTGAATATATCCTGCTACCTTCTTCTGGCCTGCAAAGTGTCTGCTGAAAATCTACTTATAGTTTTATGGGGGTTCCCTTGCATGTAACAAGTTTTTTTCTCCTGTTTCTTTTAAGATTCCCTCTTTGCCTTTAACTTTGACAATTTAATTACAATGTGTCTTTGTGTAGTTCTCTTTGGATTATTTTATTTAGAACTCTGGGATTCCTGGGCCTGGATGTCTCGTTTCCTTCTCTAAATTAGGGGATTCAGCCATTATTTCTTCTTCAATTAAGTTTTATTCCCCTTCCTTTCTTCCTTCTCCTTCTGAGACTCCAATAATGTAAATATTAGTCTGCTTGATGTCGGCCCATATGTTCCTTATGCAATCTTCACTCTTCTGTGTTCTTTGTTCTTTTTGTTCCTCTAAACAGATGAATCCCCTGCCCCATCTTTTTTTAAGTTCACTGCTCCTTTCTTCCACTTCATCTGATCTGATTCTCACCCCCTTCATGGACTTTTTCAATTTAGTTACTATATTCTTCAGCTCTTTAATTTATCTTGTTACTTTCTTATATTTTATATCTCTTTGCTGAAATCCTTACTTTGTTCATACATTGTTCTCTTGACCTTGGTGAGCCTCATTATAAGCAATATTTTGAATTCTTTTATCAGGGAAATCACTTATCTGTTTCATTAAAATCTATTCCAGAAGTTTAACTGTGTTGCTCTGGAATATATTCCTTTTTTTTTGTTTGACTCACTGTGTTGGTTTCTGTGCAGCAGATAAAACAGTCACCATTTCCCCAGTCTTGAACAAGCAATCTTGTATAGGAGACACTTTCAATTTTGCATCAAGGTCAATCACTTGATGTGGCCTCTTACTGACAATATTAGCAGTAGACTTTGTATGCTTAGAGGCCATGATGATCTAAACACAAGAATATGTAAAACACAAGAGAAAATGATGGAATCAAGTGATGTAGTAAATGCAATACAACCAAAATAACACAGTATATTGTTTTATAGCAACCTTTTTATTTTTACAAATAGGAAGAGTATATTCTAAAATAATGATAAATGCATAGCACAATACATAAACCAGATACATAGTGTTTATTATCATTATCAAGTATTATATGCTTCATATAATTGTATGTGGTATACTTTTTTATTACTGAAAGTGCAGTAAGTTTACTGCATCACCACAAACACTTGAGTAATGCACTGCACTATTACATTAACACAGCTACAATGTTACAAGGCAATATGAATATTTCAATACCATCATAATCTTATTAAACCACTGTCGTGTATATATATGGTTCAGTAATGACCAAAAGGTCATTATGTGACACATGGCTGCATACAGTAGTTCCCTTATACACAAGGGAACTACTAGAGGTTTCAAGACCCTCAGTGAGTGCCTGAAAACATGGATACTACAAAACCCTATATATACACAATGATTTTTTCCTATATATATGTGCATGAAAATTTCCATTACACAGTCATTTACGTCCAAAAAAATTAAAATGGAGCTAAGAGTAATGAAGAGGTTTATGCTTATCTCACCCATAAAATTTTAAACCAGCCTTGAAATCACACCCTGCACTTCCTCCATACCATGGCATCCAGACCATCTGCACTCCTCACCTTGAAAGGAATTGATCCATTTCACCAGCCAACATCCTTCATTTACACAAACAACCTAAATGAGGTTGGAACCCTTGGACTTTTGTACTTGCCATAGAAGCACATCCTGGAACTTACCTCAGAGTCTAACCACCTGGACCCAACCAACCCTTTCTGAACTAGTCATTACACCATGTTAGATAGCTACTATGAAAATTTTCTTTTGCTACAAACTTGTAATTTTTGCCTTTATAAGCTTTGGCTTTCTTTGTCTTCCCCATGTTTCAGGTCTTCCTCTGAATGTGTGCCTCCCAGATTTGAATACTTTTTTTAAGTTAAATTCATTAGGGTGACATTGCTTAATGAAATTATATCGATTTCAAGTGTACATTTCTACGATGCATGATCTGTATGTTGTTTGTGTGCCCACCACCCAAAGTAAAATCATATTCCCTCACCATATAATTGGCCTCCTTTACTACTCCCAATCCTCCTTCCCTCTGGTAGTCATTACACCACTATGTCTGTGAGTTTCAGTTTTATATCCCACATATAAATGAAATCATATGGCACACTTAGCTTTTCTGACTGACTTACGTCGCTTAGCATTAACACTCTCAAAGTCCATTCACGTTGGCACAAATGGTACATAATTCCAATGTATATACGTACCACATATTTTTATACAATCATTTATCAAAGGACACTTGTTATTTCCACATCTTAGCCACCATGAATAATGCTACAATGATCATAGGGGTACATATATCTTTGCAAATACATGTTTTTAAGTTTTTCAGGTAGATACCCAGGAGAGACATTGCTGGATCACATGGTAATTATTATTATTTTTTTTAATGTACAGTGAACTCTGAACTTTTTATTGGCCTCCTACCCCACCAGGGGATGCCCCACTTCTGCTGCCTTTAACACCTCAAAACTTTGGTGTTGCTGACCTCAGACACCACTTTGCCATTCACAATCCTGTGGGTGACAGTCTTTTGAATGGTTTGCATCAACAAGATTGAAACCCTCCCCTTCTACCAATAGGCAGCAGTAGGTACCAATTTCAGGCTCCAGCTTGACCTTGATGTTCAGTAGGACCTCATACTTCTGGGTCTAGCACTGCCCCTCTGCCCGGGTTGGGGCCAGCTCTGACTGCAATTACAGTAGGATCCCACAGAGTTGTTCCATCTGCATGGTACAGTGCATCTCCACCTCCCGCAGGCAGTTCCCCACATTGGCTTTCAGATTTCTCATTGAGTCCAGGTCAATCTCTAAGGACTGGACCATATATGTCAGCTCTGTGAGTATCCTCTCAGCAGTTCCTATCTCAATGGTCTGTGAGGTGACCACTGTGGTGTGTGGCAGACCCTTCTGTGTGGTGTGGGCCCAGCTCCCACTTGGAGATGCACAGGACCCACGCCTACAGACAGGTTCTCTCGTGGGTAATCAGATTTGCAATATACCTAGGCTGTTTTGAGGCTTGCTCTTTGCTAAAACTTCCTCACCCTGCAAATGCTTACTGTAACTTCCTAAAATCCATGCTGAGCCTTGCAGGGGCCAGTGTAACCAGCTCAACCACTTTTGCCTTTTCATTTGCTAATATCCTTCTTCTGTGATGTAATGAGGCGCATTGGTTCCTTTGTTGTAACCTGGGGATAGTGAGGGAGAACCATCTTGTAATGTGAGGAGATATTAGAATAAAGGCCTGTCCTGGAGGAGGCAGGGCTTTTGCTCCTCTTGAGAGAAAAGCCATGCTGTCATCCTATTTCTTCCATCAGACTCAGTAGTCTGTGTGTATGTTTTAATTCATCCATAATGACACTGACACTGCTGGCCAGTGTCCACCTCAGTGGTGTTCTCCCCAGTATGCTGGGACCAGGACTTGCCTAGCTCTTCCTAGTTCTTTGGAGCCAGCTCATCATACGGTGCCCAGATATCTGCCATGATTTTGCCAAGGTCGGGTTTACCAGGAATGCTTATTAAAAATACATGTAATTCAGGCCCACAGATCAAAAGGTCACAGGTTCAATTCCCCATGAGAGCACATGCCTGGATTGTGGGCCATGTCCCCAGTTGGGGGCACGCAAGAGGCAACCGATCAATGTTTCTCTTGCACGTTGATGCTTTTCTCTCCATCTTTCTCCCTCCCTTTCCCTCTCTCTAGAAATAAATAAATAAAATCTTTTTAAAAAGAAGAACAAAAGAGTATAGTTTTTGGCAGTTTTACAAGACAAAAATTATACTTCAGGACCAGCCAGGGATCAAGACCTCAGATAACAAACCATGTTCTAAAGTAAAATAAAAGGGTAAGACATAGACTGGAAGAAACATACATAATACATATATCTGATGACCCTTAAAAGCATCAGGTTAAAAGAAATCTGACTTAGACAGTGAATGGTTTATTATTCCACCTATCTGAAGTATAATAATAGGCAAAACTAATCTATAGTGGTAGAAATCAGATTTCCTATGAGGTATGGGGATTGACTGGAAGAGACCTTGAGGGAACCTTTCTGGAGCAATGAAAATGTTCTACATCCTTATTGGGGTAAGGGAATACTACTCAGCAATTTTAAAAACTAATATATACTCATATATGGATAAAGCACAAAAGCATTATGTTGAGGGAAAGCAGCAGGATGTAAAAGACTACATAATGTATGACTTCATTTACATGAAGTCCAATAAAAGACAAAACTTTTGTCTTCTACTGAAACCATGTTCAATCAGAACAGGGTTTCCTATGAGGCATGGGGATTAATTGGAATAGAACATCAGAAAATCTTTCCAAAACAATGGAAACATTCTACATCTTTATTACAGTGCCGATTAGAGGGCTACATACAGTTATTAAAACTCATCAAATTGTCCACTTAGGATGAGTGCATTTCACTGAATGTGAATTTCACAAATTTCTGTAGTTATAAACAGAAAAATGGACTTCTACTTATCAAAAGAAAAAAAGCAGAATAATAAAATTATAAAATAGCAGAGATTTGACATCCCAAGTGATTTTCCTTAATACTTTGCAAAAAAAAAAAAAAATGTTTTTACACACCCAATACAGTTAAGTTTACCAAGTATCAAATTCCTTAACAAAAAAAAATACATAATGAAAAGGCAAAATAAAGGAAATTTCAGATAAAAAAAGGACTGGGAAAATTTCTCACCAACAGATCTTTCTTCCATACAAGAAAGTAAAGAGTTTTTCAGGCAAAAGGGAAGTAAATGATAATCTACACGTTGCCAAAAATGGTAAATATGTGTGTAAATACAGGCCTTATTCTCTTGCTTCTTAAATTCTTTAAAAGGCAATTAAGTCTTTAAAGTAAAAATAATAGTAATGAATTGTGCCCTGGCTGGTATGGCTCAACGGATTGAGTGCCATGCTGTGAACCAGAGTCACTAGTTCTATTCCCACCCTAGGACACATTCCTGGGTTGCAGGCCAGGTCTCCAGTAGGGGGTGCTCAAGAGGCAAACCACACACTGATGTTTCTCCCCCTCTTTCTCCTTCCCTTCCCCTCTCTAAAAATAAATAAATAAATAAAAATTTAAAGCAAAAATAATAGCAATGAATTGTGAGGTAACACATACAGAAGTAAACTATATGACAAGAATAAAACAAAGGCTGGGAAGGGATAAATGGAAGTATACTCAAAATTCTTACACAGTATCATGTATGAACTGGTATAATATAATTCAAGGTAGACTGTGTTAAGTAAGCCATGTAATCCCTAGAACAACAAGGTGAAAATAAAGAGGTATAGAAGGTATGACCAAAATGATATCTGCTGGTCTCAGACTTATCAACACTAAAGCTATGTTTCTGAAAATTTCTTCCAAAGTATTTTCAGGTCAGAAACGGCCATAAGAAAAATCTGCGCAAAATTTAGAAGGCCAAAGAGAAGCAGCAGGCATTGCATCCCTGAAAAAGTAAGGGTATAACACAAGGTGCTATTCTAACTCATACACATTGTCACTCATCTGCAGGATTACTTCACTGACATGGAGTAGGGGCTAGGTCCACAATTTCTACAAATCTGGACTAATTTTCCTCATGAATATAGATGCAAAAATCCTTAACAAAAATCAAGTCCAGAAATTAAAAGAATAATGCATAACCAAGTGGGGTTTCTCCAAGCAAAGCAAAGATGATTTAATATGAGGAAACCAGTGTAAAAGAACAACAGAAAGACTCTACAGAAGGGGATCCAAAACAAACTGGTATTTATAAAAAGTGTGTATTTATTCTTACATGTTTAAACTTCAGTCACCTTCAAAGTACTCTCTCCATTTGGTGCAATAGACCTACCAAGACACTTTTTTCCACTGCTCAGAATAGTTTCTGACCTCATCAATTTTGATGCCTTTTAGTGCTTCTGTTTTTTGTTTTACCTCTTGCACATCAGCAAAATGTTTCTTTTTGAGGACTTTTACGGGGGGTGGGGCGGGGGGGGGTGGAGTCCCTGGGGCAAGATCAGGTGAATAGGGAGGGTGGGGCATTGAGGTCAAGCCATTTGATCAATACCTGCTGAACACTCAGAACAACTGGATGAGAACCCTTGTAAATGACCAATAATGAAATAGGCAAGTGCCATTGAAAGCGTCTTCAAAAAAAACTCACTGAAGCAGAATGCAGCCACACAGCAACATCAGCTGGTACACTGAGATACATGGGTTCCTAGAACACTCACCTAGTGGGGGAAGCCTGTGTACTAGAAGGTGCCCACCCTCCAGAATATAATTCCAGTTTTCAGAGGTCCCCCCTCATATAATTAATTACATGAGAGGAAAAAAGTATCTAGCAAAATTTAACATCCATTACTGCATGATAAAAAAAAATATTAGGAATAGAGGAAACTTTCTCAACTTGATGAAAGAAATCTATAAAAAATCTATACTAACATCATACTCAATAGTGAAAGACTGAATACTTTCTCCCTAAGATTGGGAAGAAGGCAAGGGTGTTTGCTGTTACCACTTCTAGTCAACATTGTACAAAAGGTCCTAGCCAATGCAACAAAGCAAGAATAAGAAAGAAAAAAGTCATGAAGACTTTTTTAATAACAAATGACCATACATAGTAAATCCTCTGAATTTTTTAAAAAGAAAAACCTCCCACAGTGATAAGGGAATTTATAAGGTCACAATATATAAATTAATATGACAAAGCCTACTATATCCCCAAAAAACTAAAATTATCAATAATCCAGCAATTCCACTTCTAGGTATACAAGGTGTATCCAGATGGTATCCAGTCATGTAATATGAAAGAGACATTTATTGAAGAAGAGACAAGATACAAGTAACAATGTACATAGGACAATGATTCCTCAGTCCCCTTCAAAGTAGGCACCTTGGGACCTCACAATTCGTTATCAGCTGCCCTGCCATATTTTCCTGAATCACATTAACGGTTTGAAATCTCTTCTGTTTCAAAGGTGATTTTAGTTTTGGGAAAAGCCATAAGTTGCAGGGCACCAAATCTGGGCTATAGGGGTCTCAATTACCTGGGTGAATTGATGTTGCACCAGAAAACTCTTGCATAAGACATGATGCATGAGTGGGCATGTTGACATGATGAAGCTGCCAATCACCATTTACCCACAGCTGTGGCTTTCTGAATCAGCTGAATAGTTTCCACGGGGCAATGTTCAAGCTTAATGCAAAATCTGATGCAGATTCATTGCTCTATTCGCTCAGTCACTTCAAATGTGATGACCACAAAGTACACATGCTCACTGAGTGGCATCTACCACCCCCAGTGACTAGTATAGTGAAGTTGTCATATTTACACATGTGCATTCCAGTCCACTCTCCTGGTTACATCAATGTTATGCAAACCAATCTCATTATATTAACAATGGCTGGGCTTTTTCTGGACAGAGCTGGTATACATGCAACAGAATATTATCCAATCCTTAAAAAGGAAATTCTGAAACATAGTATAACATGAATGAACCTTGAGGTCATTATGCTAAGCAAAATAAGCCAGACACAAAAGGATAAATATTATATCATTCCACTTAGATATCTAGAATAGTCAAATCCAAAGAGACAAAAAGTGCAATGCTGGTTGCCAGGAGCTACAGGGTACTGAGTTTCAGTTTGGGAAGATGAAAAAATTCTGAAGATAGATGGTGGTGATGGTACACAACAATGTGAATGTACTTAATGCCTCTAAACTGTACACTTAAAAATGGTTAAAAATGTAAATTTTGTTATGTATATTTACCACAATATCAATAAAAAGCCTATTGCATGGTTTCGTGCATACAAAGTTTAAAAATAGACCAAGTTAATATACAATGTTCAGTTCAAAGTGCTGGGTTATCCTAGCATGGGGGGATGACTAGAAGGAGGCTTCTAGAGGTTTACTTATATTGTTTTCTCTTTTTTTAAAGATTTTATTTCTTTTTGGAAAGGGGGGAAGAGAGGGAAAGAGAGAAAGAAACATCAATGTGAGAAACATCAATTGATTGCCTCTCCTATTCACCCTCACCAGAGACTGAGTCCACAACCCAGGTATGTGCCTTGAACAGGAATCGAACCTGCAACCTTCTGCTTTGCTGGAAAATATCTAAACAACTGAGCCACACTGGTCAGGGCATACATTCTGTTTTCCTAACCCAAGTTTTGGTTTCATCGATGTGTTCAAATTTTGTGCAAGTTCAAACTATACTTTTATGATTTGTGTTCCTTGCTATATGAATATTATACCACCACAAAGTTTTTGGGGGGTTTATTTGTGTACTTTAGTTAATGACAGATAAATTGTCATTTTGTTGGGTGAGATCATGCTCACAACTAGAGTGGATCATGCTCACAACTAGACTGGTTTCAGAAGCAAGTCATCTATCTGTCCAGTAAGTGAGCTTATTGAACAACAACCACTCTACAGCACCCATTTATCACATGCTATTTGCCTTTGACATATAGAGTCTAATTCTTTTGAAATGGTGAGAATACTGTTTTCTATTCCAAAATAGTCTCAAAATGAAATTCAACTCCTACTATCAGTGACAGAAGTAAACAGAAATTGAAAAGGTCAAAGAAAACAATATGAAAGTCTCTAAGTACATTATAGCAAAAATGTACTTAGGATATACACCTGTGCTGAAAATATTTTTCTACATGTCAAAGCATTCACAAGGCCCGGCTGCTTATAGTCTCGGTTAAATTAATGCTTTATAATTATGCACTTAAAAAAAAGGTTGGGGAGGTGTTCTGATTTCAAAAGCTGTGAAAGCAAATGAATTATTTTACTTTGACCAAAACAGGAATTGTTTAACACCATCAGGAAATAATATGCACACTAATACTCTTATGTATATACAAAAATATCTAGTATTGTTTCAGAACTAAAATAGAAAAGTTATTTCATGATTCATGTAATTTATACACAGAAAAGCAAAAAGGATGTGCTCAAAAATGCTATTAAGCTTGGACTTGAGTAATAATATACAAATTTTATCCTGGACATGGAAAAAATGATACATCAGCATGAATTCTATGTGTCTTAGTGTATGTGACCTAAAAAAGTTATTAACTTGATAATACTGCAGGGATTAATATCCTTCTAAAGAGAGGAATATTTTGCTAAATTTTACTAGTACATCTTTTAATAACAGAACTATAGGACAGATTTATTTTAACAGCTTACAGTCTCCTTTATATCCACAAGAGGGAGCAAACATTTAACGCATATTTATGGGAACTTCATTAAATACTATTTTTTACACAAGACTTTTAAGTAACAATAATTGGAAAATAATAATAATAATAAAATTATCAGAAAGTACTTCCGGCCAAGATGGAGGCATAGGCAGACACATTGTGCCTCTTCTCACAACCAAAATTAAGGACAACAAAGATTTAGAAACAAGAAAACAACCAGAACTCAGAAAATCAAACTGTTTGGAAGTCCAACAACGATTCATCCAGACCGGTAAGAGGGGCGGAGTCATGGCAGGAAAAAGCGGAGGTGCGGCCCGGCACGCAGCCAGCAGCGGCTGGCAGCCCCCAGGCGCACAGGCGGCGGCTAGCAGACCCCGGGCACGGAGCGGCAACTGTGCAGACCCAGTGAGGCCGCACAAGGCAGCTGGCTGACCAGGTGGTCCCACATTCACCCACAGAAAATCCTGGCAAAAGGGGAAGCAGTGAAAGGGACTGAAATCTGAGAGTGAGCAAAGCAAGCGCCATTGTCTCCTCTCAGACCCCGCCCCCACATACAGCATCACTACCCAGCGACTGGGCTGTCCCACCCTGGGGAACACCTAAGGCTCCACCCCTCACTACATAACAGCCGCGACTAGACCAAAACAAAAAAAAACAAAACAAAAAAAACCCAGAAATGAAAATGGCTCAAACCGGAGAACAAATCAAAGCCCCAGAGCCAATTTATCTAAGTGATGAAGAGATTGCCAACCTATCAGATGCACAATTCAAAACCCTGGTGATCAGGATGCTTACAGAATTGGTTGATTTTGCTCACAAATTAGATGAAAAAATGAAGGCTACAATAAGTGAAATGAAGAA